>CAUYRH010044316.1:0-14762 GCA_963574655.1 Perodicticus potto
GGGCGCCTGTAGTCCCAGCTACTTGGGAGGCGGAGGCAAGAGACTCGCTTGGGCCCAGGAATTGGAGGTTGCTGTGAGCTGTGATGCCACGGCACTCTACCCAGGGTGACAGCTTGAGGCTCTGTCTCAAAAAAAAAAAAAAAAGAAATATAAAGAAGCAATAGGTTGAAACTAAATAAATGGAAAAAGGAAGTCCATGCAAATAGTAAGCACAGATAGGCCAAGTGGCTATGTTAATATATTATATCAAATATACTAAACAGTTAAATTAAATAAGTTAACTATATTATATTAGATATTATATTAAATAAATTTTAGGGCAAAAGTATTATCAGAGAAAAAGTGAAACCATTCATGATAGAGGTTCCTATTCATTATAATAATATATATTAACTTTTACATATGCTTTGAATAACAGTTTCAAAGTACAAAACAAAAATTGAAAAGTTTAAAAGGAAATAGCTAATTCCACAGATTTCTATAACAGGATATCTTTGTCTACTTGGTTTTCCATAATAAAATGTCACAGAATGAGTGGTTTAAAACAACAGAAGTTTATTTTCTCACAATTCTCAAGTATAGAAGTCTGAGATCAGCATGTCAGCAAGGTCGGGTTTTGGTGAAATCTCTCTTCCTGGCACTGCCTTCTCCCTGTGTCCTTACTTGGTAGATATCTCTGTCTCCCACTCTCTCTTTCTCTCTGTCCCCACCCCCCCTTTTCTCTATGTCTCTGTCCTCTCTCTCCTCCTCTTTCCCTCCCCCATTCCCTCCCTCACTCCGTTTTTCTTCTTATAAGACTGCAGTCCTATCAAATTACTTTTATGTGCTCCTTACAACCTTGTTTAAACTAAACTGCCTCCAAAGATCCTATATTCCAATATATCCACATTGAGAGTTAAGGCTTCAACATATGAATTAGAGACACAATTCTGTTCATAGCAAAGAGATTCTGATAGTCCTTTAGCAGCAATCAAAAGAATGACTGGACAAAAATTCATTAAAGGAATTGAAAATCAAAACATCTATATTAACTGTCTTGAAATAATTGATAATATAGAGAAAAATATATTTAACACATGGAAAATAAACATTCTGTGCAAATCTGTGTTGTATGTTTACAAAAGAGGATATCTACCAGGTAAAATAAGTCATAATAAATTTTCAAATAGGAATCTTATAGATTTACTATACTAACTTAATAATTAAATAATTTACGATTACCTTATATCTAGAGAAACAACAACAACAAAAAATTAAAAACAACTATTAGAACCAATAAACCAATTCAGTAAAGTTGCAGCATGCAAAAATCAACATACAAAATATCAAAGGCATTTCTTTATGCTTAAAAGGAAACAATATGAAATAGAAACAAGGAAAGTAATTCTATGATAGTAGCTATGAATGAAATAAAATACCTAGGAATAAACTTATTCAAACAAGTGAAAGATCTCTGTAATGGATACTAAAAAACATTTATGAGAGAAATTAAAGAAGACACAAAAATGGAAAGATAGTCCATACTCATAAATTGTAGAAATCAACATTGCTAAAATGTCCATTCTACCCAAAGCAATTTACAGATTTAATGCAATCCCCATCAAAATACTAATGACATTCTTCACAGAATGGAAAGAATAATCCTAAAATTTATATATAATGATCAGAATTTCAGAATAGCCAAAGCCATCCTAAGCAAAAAGCACAAAACTGGAGGAACACTTTCACCTGACTTAAAATTAGACTACAGAGCTGCAGTAACCAAAACAGAATAGTACTGGCAAAAATACAGACATGTAGACCAATGAAACAGAATAGAAAACTCAGAAACAAATCCACACATTTATAGTGAACTTATTTTCACAAAGGTGCTAAGAACATAGAGGGTGGAAAGGACAATCTCTTTAATAAATGGTACTGGAAAAATTAGATAGCCATAGGCAGAAGAATAGATCCTTACTTCTCAACATATACGGAAATAAAATCAAAATGGATTGAAGAATTAAATCTATGACCTGAAACTATGAATCTACTAAAAGAAAACATTAAAGAAATCCTTCAGGACATTAGTTTAGGGAAGGACTTCTTGAGTAATACC
Source organism: Perodicticus potto (assembly GCA_963574655.1). Lineage (NCBI taxonomy): Eukaryota > Metazoa > Chordata > Mammalia > Primates > Lorisidae > Perodicticus > Perodicticus potto. Next base: position 2,099 of record CAUYRH010044316.1, read on the forward strand.
CCAAAGGCACAGGCAACCAAAGCAAAATTAGACATTTAAGATTATATCAAATTAAAAAGCATCTCCACAGCAAAGAAAACAAGCAAAAAAGGGGGAAAAATCCACAATATAGGAAAAAATGTTTAGAAACTATCCATCTGAGAATGAATTAATAACTAGAATTTATAAGGAGCTTTAACCATTCAGTAGTAGAACAAAGTCAAATTAAAAAATGGTCAGAAAGGACAGGCATGATGGCTCACGCTTGTAATTCTAGCACTCAGAGAGGTGGATTGCTTGAGCTCAGGAGTTTCACATCAGCCTGAGCAAGAGAAAGACCCTGTATATACTGAAAATAGAAAAATTAGGCAGGCATTGTGGTGGGTGCCTATTGTCCCAGTTATTCAGGAAGCTGAAGCAGGAGGTCTCTTGAGAATGGGATTTTGAAGTTGCCGTGAGCTAGGCTGATATCATGACACTCTAGCCTGGCAACAGAGTGAAATTTTGTGTCAAAAAAATAAAAATGGTCAGAGGATCTGAATAAACATTTATCAAAAGAAGACCTACGGATAGGCAACAGGTATATGAAAATATGCTCCACATCATTAGTTATCAGAGAAATTAAAATCAAAACTACAAAGAGTTGTCATCTTGCCCCAGTTTAGATGGCTTTATCATAATAACAGGCAATAACAAATTCTGGAAAAGACATGAAGGAAGGGAAACCCTCATACACCATTAGTAGGAGTGTAAATTACTGCAACCACTACAGGGAGCAGATGGAGCGTCCTCAAAAATACCAAAAATAGTATTACCTTAACACTCAGCCATCCCACTCCTGGCTATATCATCAATGGAGGGATAGTCAGTATATCAAAAAGATATTTGCACTCTCATGTTTATTGAAGCAATATTCACAATAGCCAAGATTTGGAATCAACCTAAGTGCCCATCAATAGATGAATGGATAACAGTACATGTACACATGCAATATCATATATACACACAAAAAATAGTTTTTCCACTTGCAATAGCATGGATGGGACTGAAGAACATAATGTTAAGTGAAATAACCCCAGCACAAAATGATAAATATCACATGTTGTTACTCATCTGGGGGAACTAAGTATTAAAAACAATTGATCTCATGAAGATATAGAGTAGAATGATAGCTACCAGAGGAAGAGAAGGCTGGGAGGGATAATGTGGGAGTGATTAATGTGCTCCAAAATATATACATGATTAGATAGAAAAAACAATATTTGGGAGTACAACAAAGTGGCTACAATCAACAAGTTAGGGTGTACTTTAAAATAAACAAAATAATGGAATTGGAATGTTCCTAACACAAAGAAACGTCAAACACCTGAGATAACAGATACCTCCATTACCTTGATTTGATTAATTTATATTGTACGTCTATATCAAAACATCAAACGCACCCTGTAAAGATATCAAACTATTATGTACTCACAATTTAAAAAACAAATTAAAAAATAAAGTCTTATAAATCTATAAATAAAATAAAGAGAAAGGCTTAAAATAAAAGATTTAATATTCCACCTTCAGAAGTTAGAAAAACAGGAGCATTGCAGGATATATTAAGTCAGAGCTGGGGAGAAGCAAACCCTAAATGTCAGCCAAAGGGGAGTAGATAGACTGATCTTCACAACAGGTGTAGCTTCTAGTGGTATGCATTTCCTGGGCAAACATATTGGAAAAGAAATTCTGAAAAAATTAATACTGCCATGAATAACACAGGTACCAGAGAAGGAAATTAATCTATTATTCTTTCCCATGACTTGTGCATGAAGTTTTTTTTTCTGCCTCTGCTTAAAGATGTTTAATATGATACATGATTTGTTTTTGTTCTACATTGAGTTACATTGGTGTCTTGTACTAATAAAAACTTCATATCGAAATTAAATATAGTCCTTACATATGATAAACAGCAATCTACTGTTAGAAGATCTCTTGGGTAAAAAATATTATCTTGATAAAAACAGACTACTCATGCATTAAAAATTGAAAATGTACTTTTTAAAATCCCAGATGATAATTTTCTTTGATATTTCATAATTTCACAGGAATTAAATTATATTTGACTTTCCTACCTCCAGGCTGTTTTCTTTTAATGCTGAGAAGACAGGAAAAATTAAGTGGAACAAAAAACATAATATTTATAGCTAGGTGTTGGGAAGAAATGAAAGTTGCAAAGAATTTTGAGAATTTGAAACAAACATACAGATATAAAAGGTCATTTTACAGTATTATTTTGCATTTTTATTTAAGTGATATTATTTAAACAAGTGGTACATAGCTACCACAAAATAAAAATACTATTATATAAATGGTGAATTTAATAAATTAAACCACTCCAAATTACTCAAATGTAAATACATTGAAGATCAATATTATTGTAATTCCAATTTTTTTTGTTATTTCTTAGTTTAAGCTGTCATGTTTATTAAAATATATTTCTAGTTTTGGACATCTTAGTAATTTCAAAATTGTTGCTATTACAAAATACTCTGTGATAAATCAAGGTAAACTTACATCAATTTTACATTATTTCAAATCATTCATTTCTTCTTTCACTCAGAACTTCTGTTTCTCATATAAATGCCTACTTATATCAGTAATTTAGAGAAACTGAACCAATCTGATGTACATCTTTATAGAAAAAGTCATATCGTGGGGAATTGCTTTACATGAGCATGGAGGCTGAGGAGTCTAAAATCTGCCAGGTGTTCCAGGAAGAGATGATGCTGTAGTTCAAGTCCAAAGACTATTTGCTGGCAGACTTTCCTCTGCTGGGTTCAGAGTAGGAGAGGTCCATCATTTGTTCTATTAAGGCCTTTAACTTATTTGATGAGGCTTATCCACATTATGGGAGCAATCCACTTTATTCAAAATCACCAACTGAAAGGTCAATATCATCCAAAACCATGTTTAAAGAAAAATGCAGAATGTTTCACTACTTATCGAGGCACAGCATCCAGGCCAATTTGAAACATATACTTAACTATGAGAATTCACCCTTTCTCAACTTGACACCCATACACATCTCTGTAAACCATATTTTATCTTTAAAGACAATAGCAAGTTCAATACATTGTTTAAGTAAAGTTAATTAACTAATGAATTTTAAAAGACAGTAAGAAAGTTATATTTTTACTTTACATGATACAACTACTCTGTGTACAACAAAACATACAGTACTCAGTTCTCTACAAGAGAATACAAAGTCCTTGGGTGATTTCTTATTCTTTGATACCCTGTAACTTATGTACTCTGAGGCAAATTTAACAATATTTATTACATAAGAGAATAAGAGAAGGAATGAAATAAAGACACCATATACACATGTACATATAAACTTATTCATAACACAATAAGGAAGGATAACTCATGAATATTATAGTCTTCATTTCTTTAACTGGTTATAACCACTCACATGGTTGTGATTGCTATTTATAATTATCTTCTTCCACTACTCACTCTGTATTCACTTTTCCTTCAGCAAAAAAAATCAGATGATTGTGGTTTTTATCTATTGTTTGTTTCCTTGGAGTCACAGCTCGCCTCAGCAGGAGTGATGTGCACTCTTCAACCTTCTCTCTTAGCTCAGCTCCGAACCATCAGCTTACTTGCTAAACTTCTGTCCTTTAACCCTCCTTCTGGACGGGATCCTCTGTGGAAAGCTGGCTCCAGTTGGCCATCTTGCCTCCTCTGATTGTGGTATTAACCTGGTGAGGTGACGCAAACTTTCATTTCTGAAAAGTCTGGGCTATAGTAGTCCTGTCTGGATGGGACTGTTCAGTTTTCCATTTGCTTCAGCCAAGAGTATAGTAATACAATAGAACTTCAGTAAGTTGACCAAACAAGCTGGTCATCATAAGGAACAAGGCCTACTAGATTGATATGTACATGTGGTGCATGTCTGGTCTGTGAAATTAGGTCAACAAGGATGTGATCAATGTCAAGAGGTGGTCAACTATGGAGGTTCTACTGTACTTAGAGATGCCCCAAGGAACGCTGAGTACTCTTCCTTACCCACAAGTGGCACAGCAGTCCAATTTCTTCTTGCTACCCAGGATCAAACACGTAAGCCAGGACTATAACGCTCTTCTCTGATTGTTAATTTAGAGCCATGGCAAAGTGTTCATGTAGAAGTTTAAATTCTAGTTAAATAGAATCACTTTTATGTCTCCTAGGGAGCAACTTTCCCTTTAAACTAAGACTTACTGGATAGCAGGTCATAAGATTGTGGGAACACGAAGCAAACACCTTTCTAGTAGGTCACAGGACATAATAGCAAGGAGTAGTACTCCTATTTTTAACCCTTGACTCCTTGACTCAAGATTTCTGGCTATGGGAGAAACAGTGCCAGTCTTTAGAAACTGATTTAGAATGTATACTGCTTCCTGGAAAAACTTGCTCCAGTGTGGCAAGGTATTACCCCATCTAGCTGATGCTGAATGGACATTTTAAAAAGTTATTGTACTCTTCTATGAAGCCAACTTCTTCCAGAAGGGTAGAGAACAGGGTAAGACCAGTAAATTCATGAACACATGACCACTGTTGCATTTCATATGCCATGTAGTGAGCAACTTGATCAGAAGCAATTTGTGTGAAACAATGTGACACTAGATAAGGCATTCTCATCTAGTAGTAGTTTTGGCAAGAGCATTTGATATAGGGAAGACAAATCTGTATATAGAGAAAGTTTCTGTTCTAGAAAAAACAAAATGCTGCTCCTTCAATGGTGGAACCTATCCAATGTAATCAGCCTGCCCCAAGGTAGCTGGTGGATCAACTGAAAAATGTCAGGGACATACATAAGAAACCATTCTACTTCACGAGTTGAGACAGGTGAATGTGCTGCTCTCTGCAGAGAACAGTACGAAATCTAAAATGCATTAAATTAAATCCATGGAATATACACCTTTGTTTATTAACAATTAAATCAACTTCAATCTGGTTTGGGTAAATCATCTAGAGAAAGCTGCTGCCCTGAGGACTATTTTTTATAAAATTCTTAAAATTGCTAGCACTTAATTTTGCTGCCTATGGGAGGTAGATACTTAATGAACACCTAAAATACTTAGATAACACAAAAGACAATTAATGATTTGATCTTGAGGAAATTTAACTTAAAATTATAAGAAATACCTTCAAAACCCACTACTATTTGATTTATCGCCTTTAAATCTTATTTGCTGAAGTGCTACTTCCTGTTCATTGTACACAATAATGATTGCTCTCCTCCATCTTGCCATCTGCTTCCTTTTGACGATCTCTGCTACATCTTTCTTTATTTTTCAGAAGGATGTGCACTTTCTATTTATAGCTTTTCACTTCATATTCACAAACATGTACCAAACAATGTCAGTGTGTCAAAAAAGGGCACTTTTATATTATATAACTAATAATTAATAAATCAACATTCTCATTATTTATAAAATAACACTTTATTGTTATAAATATGATGTAAGTATACAAAAGAGAATCTATTTATGGGAGTCCACTGATCAAAATATGGGTTAAATTGTTAATATAACAAATGAATTAAATGCAATAAGTATAATTAATGGAAGGTTAAATTAATTTGGAAAAAAACTGTACTACTCAGTAGAAGAATTTCAAATAAAGGTGTCTTGACCTAAGGGGGGAATAAATGTGAGGATATTAAAAACATTAAGAATATTCTCCAAATTTTTTCTTAATGGACAGGTAGAAGTATTATAAAAATTGTATTTGAAAATATTGGAAAAATCTTCAGGTTTAAAGATAACAGTTTACATGATTTTTCTTAAGTAAAATTGGTCATTTTTCCTTTTTAAAATAAGATGCTTACAAAAAGTTTTCAAGGTAAATGGGAAAAAGTTATTTGGTCTGTTCTTAAGATCCTTGCTTTGATTACAAAAGGCACAGATAAAATCATGAATGAGTCCACCATTCTAGTGTTTCCCATGTGTAGAGTTAGTTAAAAATATAAAGCTATTTTAAAGTGTGGACCATAGAGTCAGGTACCTGTATTTAAAATCTGCCTCTGGTGTTTACCAAAAGTATAACTGATGAAGATTACTTAACCTCTCTAAGCTTGAATTTACTCTTGTGTAAAATAGAAACAATATTTGAATAGGTTAGTTTTAAATATTAAGTATGATAATGAGTGGAAATGCTTAATATAATATTAAAAAACTGAAAACAAATACAAATATTAGCCACTATAACAACTATTGTACTAACAAATTGCTAAAAAGAAAGGAAAAATAGGAGACTCAAGGTTAAATAAATATGTCAGTTTCACATGTCTAGTTAATTGCAAATCCAGGATTTAAACCCAATTTTTGTTGTTATTTCAAATTCAGTTTGTTCTTTTACTACATTATTCAGAGTATATTTCTAGTAAGACAGAAAATATTCCAAGGAAAACAATGCAATGCTAAAATGACTTAATAAACCCTTTTCTTATATGATTAAACAGAGAAGAAAACTTTCTGAAATTTGCAACTAAAAATAAAAATAATTAGTCTTCAAATGGGATAAATTTAAACTATCATCTTTATCCATGAACAAAACTGAAAATGGAAACAATGCAAAGATTTACCCCCTTAACACACACACACATACACGGAAACACATCCAAAACAACAACAAACAGAAGCGTGCATACAGAAATTACACCCCACCCACGACATGTGGCTCTACTTGAGAAGCAGAGTCCCCATGTCTCTGTAAAGAAGGCAAAACATGTTTACCTATTTATTCATCAATACATCATCCATATATTTATGCATGTATTCAACCCATATTAATGAATACTATACACCTGTCAGTATTCCATGTGCTGGGAATAAAGAATTGGAGCAGGCACATAGAGTTATTGCTTTCAAAAGTGCCTATTCTAATATGAGAAATGGACAACATAGAGGAAAGGTATAAATCACAATATAATGTCATGGACTTTTAAATATTATACAGAAAAATAAGTTGAGTCAAAGAAATGGAAAATGAGGGGAAGGGACAAGCTGCATTATTTATTGTCTTTAAGAAAGATATTTTTGAGGAATTTGATCCTATTTGTGAAATTTGTTCCAATACTTAAGCCAATGGATGACTGATCTCTACTAGGTGACATTTGTTTCAGTCAAATAAAATAAGCAGAGAGGGCATAAGATGGCAATAAAAATGGCAGATAACGAGAATATTAAAAAAGCCAACACGACATGGATCAGTTTGGACAAACAAGAGAGGTTAAGAAATACATTTCAAATGGTAAAGGCCAACTAATATAGAGTGTTCCAAATGACTTTTTATTATATCCCCAATGTAATGGCAAACCAGAAATTGAATTTTTCAGACTGCCATGTGGTAAAGAGAGTTATGAAAACAGACTGGAACAGTGATTCTATTTAGAAAATTATTTTATTAGTGCAGGCCAGAAATGATATTAGCCTGCAATAGGATGGGATGATAGAAGAGTAAAAGCTCAGATTAAGGAAATATGTCAAGAAACTGTCAAAAGGATTTTTTTTTTTACATAACATAAAGGTAGAACATAGGAAAAAAAGAAAGAAAATCTAAATATGACACACAGGGTTTCTATCCTAAGTGCTAGGGTGAACGATGATGCCATTTATTGAGACGTAGAACATAGGAAAGGGAGGGTGTTAGACATGGTAAATCAAGATCTACTGGGAGCACATCAACCTTGATTTGTTTTTTAGAAATTAAGTAAAGCTTTTGATTAGGATCTTTGATGTGTATAACTGAAGTTTAGCATGTGTGTAGATAGATATGTATATATATATACATATATATGTATATATTTGGAAGTATACATAATATATGTGTAGTGCATAAGAGGCCATAGATTCAAATGGAATTGAATGAAATAACTTGGAGAGTAAATGAAGTCTAAATAAAAGTTCCAAAACTAGGTCCCTAGGAATGACAACATTTATAAAAGAAAGAGATGAAATGTCCACAAAACCAAAAAGTAGCAGCCAGTATGATGTGATCTGCTTTATGCCCTGAAGTACTTTTCCAAACACACTATGCAAAAGGTGTCCCATCATTCAATACCAAGCTATGCATTCATTAAACATAACACAACTGGGAATGACACAAATTTGCTGGAGATTTGTAAATTCAAGAACTACCATATCTGTTACAGTGCTGGAAAACCATTATGTTCTGGTCAGCCACAGAAGACAGCCATCATTGAAAATACAGAATATTTAATAAAAACCTATATATTTCTTATGCCTTTGTGCTAGAGCTAAACTAATACTAGATCAAAGTATGTTTTAGACCTACTCCAATAAAACTTCAAAGCAAGGTTCAAAATGAACATGCTGATCCACAGCTAACTTTAATTTCTAATAAAACAAAACCCCATAACAAGGGGAGTTGCTATGCTATGCTAACAAGAATAGCAAAAGAAGAAAAGAAATAAAAAAAAGAAGAGAAATAAAAAACAGAACAACATAATCTCATGTCAAGTATTCAAACAAAAATCACTAGACATGCAAAAACTCAGAAAAGTCGGTCAACAGAAAGAGAAACAGAAATGGCAGAGGTTATAAAATCAGTAGGAATGGACAATAAAACAGCCTTTGTGAATAGGGGCTCAGTGGTTTAAAGGAAAACATGAACAAACTGAGAGATGAAATGGAAGACAGAAAGAACCAAATTGAACATCCAGGTATGAAAATATAATTCTTAAAATTAAAAAAAATCCACTAGATGGACATGTAGCAGATTAAATAGTACCAGGGGGGGGGGGGAAAGAAATTTAAAGTAAGGCAATACATTTATCAAAATTGAAGCAAAGAAGAAAAATAAGGCTGAAGAAATTGGACAAAATCTCAGTGATCTGTGGAAGAACATCATGTAGTCCAAAATTAATGTAACCAGAGTCTCCAAATAAAGGAGAGAAGATAGAAACATAAACATAAATTTATAAGTTAGGGCTAAAAACTGCCCTAATTTCTTGAAAGATGTGAAACTACCAATACAGAAAGCTCAATGTAATCAAAGAATAGAAGCAAAAAGAACTAAGTGAAACCATGTGATAATCAAATTCCTAAAAACTAGTAATAAAGGGAATAACTTTAAAGCAGCCAGAGGAAAAAATTATACATTACCTAAAAAGCAAAATAGTTAAAAATTTTCACTTATTGTTAGAAATAATGTGAGTCAGATGACAACAGAATAACATCAATAAAGTGCCACTTTTTTTTTTTTTAAACAAAGTAAGTCGTGAATTCTAAAACAAATAAAAACATCCCTGAGAAATAAAGGCAAGATAATGTTATAAGAAAACAAAAGCTGAAGAATTTATTACAAACAAACTTGCACCAGAACAGATATTAAAGCGATTTCTTTTGGAAAATAATGCCAGACAGAAACTTGAATCGAAATGAAGGAATCAACAGTACCACAAGTGGTAAATATATTCATAAGGATAAGAAATATTTTTCTCAGATTTTAATTTCTTAATTATCATGTCCAAATAATCACAACACAACATGAAACATAGATTGAAGTAAAATATATGACAATAATATACTGTACATTGCTTTAAGATTCTTATTTAAAATAGTTTAATAACTGTTCAGTTGCAAATACAAACAAATTAGAATGATTATTATATTTGCATATGAATTCAAAATCTAACAGATTTCTAAAGTAAATGAAAGAAACCTATAGTAATTACATATAGTAAGATTAGGAGATAGTAATCTAGACAAAACTAAGAAAACATCATTATTAAAATAATTACAAAGGTTTTCTAGAAAAGAGTCAAAGCTGATAGGTAAAATTTATTTTTCGTAGCAATATTACTTATAAAATTCTTACCATTTGAACCTCTATATAGATGATATGGAAGATATCATTATTTCGTACTTAGAAAAATTATTGAAATTCACTATTTATTTTTAGTTTGTGGATGAATTAAAGATGATGAAGGCCAGGTGAGGTGGCTCATGCCTGTAATCCGAGCACTCTGGGAGGCTGAGGAGGGTGGATTGTCTGAGCTCGAGTTCGAAACCAGTCTGGGCAAAAGTGAGATCCCGTCTCTACTAAAAATAGAAAACCCCAGCTTGGCATGCGTAGCTCAGTGGTTAGGGTGCCGGCCGCATGCACCGGGGCTAGTGAGTTCAAACCTGGCCTGGGCCTGCTACACAACAATAACAGCAACAACAACAGCAGCAACAACAAAGTAGCCGGGCGTTGTGGCAGTTGCCTGTAGTCCCATCTACTTGGGAAAGTGAGGCAAGAGAATCACTTAAGCCCAAGAGTTTGAGGTTGCTGTGAGCTGTGACGGCATAACACTCTACCAAGGGCAACATAGTGAGATTCTGTCTCAAAATAAATAAATAAATAAAAACCAAAGCAAGATAATCGCTTGAGCCTGAGTTGGAGATTGCTGTGAGCTACGATGCCACGGCACTCTGCCCAGAGTGACAGTTTGAGACTCTGACTCAAAAAAATAAATAAATAAAGATGATTAAGAGCTAATCTTCTTATTAGTTACTTTATCTGAATTATTAAATTGTGTTAGTTATATTTTCTTTTTATGTTATTTTAATTGGTATATTCTCATAGTGAGAGTATATATAAATATAGGTAGTACTGCTTTACAAATGAGATAGGTTCTCTAGGTCTGTTCTCAGGCTGAATTGTATAAAAGATGAACAAGGACATTTATCTATCATCTGTAACAGCCCTTGTTTGTAAGTGTGAGTCATATGTAAGTCAAATGTTTGGGGACTGTCTATACTTAAACAAGTTTAACTTCTGAACTGGTAACTGGTGTTGAGAATTAGAATGACGTGTTGGCCTTATCTGTGAGTTATTTTCAAATACATATCACTTTCCCATTTCAACCAACTCAGTTTTACATGATGTGTGAATCTATCCATGATACATGAATAGATTTCCCATTTGCAAAAACGCAGTAATTATGCCTGTGAAGATGAAGGGGAAATAACTTATATTTAAATATTTTGTACAATGTTTTTTTTAAAGTATAAACTTACGTTCATTAATTAAAGTCCCTGTGTTAAAATAAAATTCCCTATAAAGTTTCAGAAGTTAGTCTTTACCTGAATATTATAGTAACTACCTGATTTTGCAGCAAAACATATGTAGCTAAGAAGTGAATGCCTAAGAAATAAGAGTTATTGAGGGTTTTCTCCATTCCCAAAGACAATTTTAAAATGCAAAACTTATATGATTTTCACTCATCACTACCATAAAAGATAATGAATAAGGATTAGCAAGTTAAATTAAAAACACCATTTCCCATCTAGACATGCTGCCCATATTGATCTGCTAACTTTGTGCCTCTTGTAATTAGGCCCACAGTTTCTGAAATCGCTTTTTGACAACATTAGCTCCATTTCTGAGTTTTCTGAAAAATCCATATTCTTATAGCTAATATCCCCAATGATCTCTTATGCTCAGTTTCAAGGAGAAATAAAACCGAATTCAAACTTCAGGGTACAATATGCTTTTATAAGATATGATTGGAACATTCAAGATTGCCAGGGCCAACCCAGATGTCCTGCAGAGAATTTTTTGCATAAATCCTTTGAAGAATGCTGATTTAGGTTGTCTTAGCTGTCAACAATACCCCATGACTGAATTATTGTACACAGCTATGACTCAATAAAAAATAATAAAAAAAGTAATAAAATACCACAACGAGGCAAATAATAATAAAAAAAAAGGTAAACATGGAGAACCTCATTGAAGAACTTCTCAATTTTATTGAAAGGACTAATTCCATCTACTAAAGAACAATGAAATAATTTAATCATACCATAGAAACCTGCAACCAATATACAAAGCTTAGTAAAACTTAATTTTGTCTTACTAAATTGTTAAATAAGTAGGTGAAACCTAACTCCTATTTTCTTTGGTTTTGGTTAAAAGCAAAGTCATGTCCATTAGTAATTTTTCTTTCTAAATTCCAGATGTTTGTAACTTGCATTAAATACACAGACGTTGCTGTATTGTTCTTCTTTTTTTTTCTTTTTTTTAAATTAAGTCATAATTGTGTACATTACTGCAATCATGAGGCACAATGTGCTGACTTCATATACTATCTGAAATATTTTCATCAAACTGTTTAACATAGCCTTCATAGCCTTTTAATCACTATATGAAGACATTTATATTCTGCATTTAGTAAGTTTCACTTGTACCCTTATAAGATGCACTGTAGGTGTGATCCCACCAATCGCCCTCCCTCCACCCATCCTCCCTACTCCCCTCCCCTCCCTTGACCTTTTCCCATATTCTTGTGCTATAATTGGGTTTTAGCCTTCATATGAAAGCAACAAATTAGTTTCATAGTAGGGCTGAGTATATTGGATATTTTTCTTCCATTCGTGAGATACTTTGCTAAGAGGAATATGTTCCAGTTCCATCCACATAAACATGAAAGAGGCAAAGTCTCCATCTTTCTTTAAGGCTGCATAGTATTCCATGTATACATGTACCACAATTTATTAATCCATTCGTGGGTCGATGGGCACTTGGGCTTCTTCCATGACTTAGCAATTATGAATTGGGCTGCAATAAACATTCTGGTACAGATATCTTTATTATGATATGATTTTTGGTCTTCTGGATATATACCTAGTAAAGGAATTATAGGATC
>CAUYRH010044319.1:0-23409 GCA_963574655.1 Perodicticus potto
TTAAGTTTAAATCTAAAATTTCTGGCTCGGTGCCTGTGGCTCAATGGGATAAGGCGCCAGCCACATACACCTGAGCTGGTGGGTTCGAATCCAGCCCGGGCCCGCCAAACAACAATGATGGCTGCAATAAAAAAAAAAAAATGGCTGGGCGTTGTGGCGGGCGCCTGCAGTCCCAGCTACTTGGGAGGTGGAGGCGGGAGACTCGCTTGAGCCCAGGAATTGGAGGTTGCTGTGAGCTGTGATGCCACAGCACTCTATCCAGGGTGACAGCTTGAGGCTCTGTCTCAAAAAAAAAAAAAAAATGATAACTGAGCTTCAACAGCAATCACATGGAAGAGTTTTAGTGTAGCCACAAACTGGAAGACTATCTATCAGTTGAATCTTCTGATGGATACTCTTTATTCTGGATGCCTAGGTGGACTGAACTCTGAACAAGCCATACTAATGAATGGGGGATGTTCACTAGTTTACATCATGGCAACGAAAATTTGTTTAACTAGTTTTTGCTGTTGGAAGAAAAAAAGATTCTCAACAACTGCAGCATCACTTTCCACTCTCCCCACACTCTGTAATTCTAAGAAATGGCAGATGGCTTATACCATGAGGCTCCAGTCAACACCAAAGGGATAACGACAGTCTAAATATATCCACTGACCACTTGAAAAAAGTATGTTAAGTGGTGAAATGAGCTTAAAGGTGAAGGAGTTCAAGATGGGCTAACTATGCAGAGTTTCCTGTTGCTTGTTGTCATCTGTTCTCTGTTGGGAAGCTTGAAGTCTGACAAAGTTGGAATGAGAAGTGTGCTTTCTCAATGAAACTGTTGCATTTCTGAGCACCAATAGTCAGAATTACACATTTAGAAGAAGGCAAGTAGATAATGAATGAAAGATAAATTATCTAATTAGACTAAAACATTAGCACCTGTGCTGAATGCAAAATAGAAAGGAGATGGGATTTGAGATCTATTCTGTGCTTAAGGAAAGCATCATAATACTAAATAGCAAAAACAGTGGTGAAACTTACTAAATGTAGAATATCAATGTTTTCATATAGTGATTAAGAAAATGCTGTTTAACAGTTCGATGAAAATATTTCAGATTGTATATGAAGTCAGCACATTGTGCTCCATGATTGCACTAATGTACACATTTATGATGTAATAAAATTATAAAAAAAAAATAGCAAAAACTGATGCTGAGCCACCTTAACTGAATTACAGATTCTCTCATAAATGTGCATGGCGTTGGTGCACAGCGCCAACCAATGTGGTACAGTTAATCGCTGGGGTAATATGTCAAAATCCCAATCATAATATATTAGGTGATTAAGATTTCAAATTTCAAAATTTTAAAGAATGCAGTATTAGAGTCTAAGCCATTGGAAGAGTATCTCTTTAATAAGATATATAATTTGAAATCTTTTTAAAAATGCAATTTATTATGTTTTAATCCTAGTTTATACTGAGCAATGATAATACATTGTGAACTGAAGAGAATCAGACTTTCTTTCCCATACTCATAGGTCTCATCCTCTAAAAATTCCCTAACACATTATCATAACTCTGTCCTTTTCATTTGGAAAGTATATTCTTGATACTGATTTCTACATGCATATGTGCCTAAGGAGGGCAATTCATAGTCAGGAGAATAAAATGTTTTGCATATATAATCAAATAAATTATGGGTAAAGTCAACAATTTTTTTTTTTTTTTTTTTGAGACAGAGCCTCAAGCTGACACTCTGGATAGAGAGCTGCGGCATCACTGCTCACGGCAACCTCCAATTCCTGGGCTCAAGCAAGTCTCTTGCCTCCGCCTCCCAAGTAGCTGGGACTACAGGCGCCTGCCACAACGCCCAGCCATTTTTTGGTTGCAGCCGTCATTGTTGTTTGGCGGGCCCGGGCTGGATTCGAACCCGCCAGCTCATGTATACGTGGCTTGCGCCTTAGCCCGTTGAGCCACAGGCGCCGAGCCAAGTCAACAATTTTTTATAGGAATATGAGCTTTTAGGTTTTTCTTTTATTTTTGGAAAGTGATAGAGATAGCATTGTTCCCTTGGTTCCAATTTTGCTAAATCTGAAATGGATATTATACGGAGGAAAAACCTCTTGGAAAAAAAAATTGGAGGACAGGCAAGAATGTGGCAGCTAGTAAACGGTAACACTCATAATTTGTTGAGAATAAGAAAACTTGTTCCTCCAATACGTCTGATAGATAAGACCATATGGCATAGTTAAAGTTAAGTATTACATAGTATACTTGAGTGTCTAAACTCAAAATTCTGTTAAAAACACTCTGTTTTTCACAGGGAATGGAATTGAGAGTGAAAAAAAAAGCAACCTGCAAAAACATCTTATTACAGTAACTACCTACTCACTGTAATTGCTTCTTAACAAAAAAGATATTTTCTGTAAAAGTAGTACACATTCATTGAAGAAAAACTGAAAGGCACAGAAAACTATAAAGAAGAAAATAAAAATTACAAGAAATAATTCCTTTTTAATAATTCCTTTTAATTTGAGTTGATGGCCTGAAATCTAGAAGTCAACTATTTTAAAACTGATATGGATATTTAAAAGAAATTTAGCCTGTTAAGGAGATTAATCATTGACTTTAAGAGCTTTACTAACTAGACTCTCCAAAGAAAAGGGAGACTTGCCCCTATAGCACATTCTGACTTTGTTTCCCACGAACCCCTAAAGAGTAATACAAGTACATAAAATGTGAAAGGTAATATATGTGTGCCACAAGCCCAGAGCAAAATCAGAACTGCAATGCTCTTCCTGTCAAATTACCCTCCTTGTTCTTTTCTTTTTCCTCAGTTTAAAAAAAAAAAAAAAGGGAAAATATGGACACAAAACCTTTCAAAGTGATTAGTAACCCCCACAGCATGACTAACATGCCTATTACTAGCATAATGAGTAGGTGGCAGCAGAAATCCAACTTTAAGTCATTACAGTGGTCTATTCACTCTATTCCTAGTGCTTTAACTACCAGCCAGTTGAACCTGCCCTTTGACCTGTAAATTCTAATAGAATCAAGATGTCTCTAAAAGTACTCTGCTGTGGCATCTGAGCTTCAGAAAACAGTAAGACCACCCCCTCGCCCCTTCCCCAATCTGGACAAATTTCAGAAACTGGAAGCAAATATCAAAGGCAAATGGAGCTCAAAATCCTTTTGATAATTCCAGAGTCCTTGGGAATACTACAGCATTAACCTATCACCAATAAATAAGAGATTATAATCAGTGTTTGAATGATTGTGGTTAAAAAATCTGAGTGAGTCCTAAGGATGCATGTGGTTTAAAGGAAATGTAAGACAGAGAAGGGACAATGAATGGATGGATGTCACCAAAGTTTATTATTCCTTTTTCCTCCAACTATTTCAAATCGAATGATTGCATAATCATGTTCCATAAATTCTATAATCCTGAAGACATCACAAAAAATATGGGGATAGCAATAACAAGATTAGTAGCTTTGGGCAATTTACTGTCATGGACATATAGGCGTAGTTTGAAATATGAACTCTAGATTTTCTTACTGATGGATTAAATAAAACTTTGATTCTGCTGCCTTCTTTGTTATTTAATGAATTAATTACCTAGAGTGACCACCACATCTCTTCTATTCTTTTATCGCATTTCCTGAAGAAATCCTTCTGATTACTATTTTCTCTAACTTACCTTGCAGAGATTTTAAGAGTATGATAGATATGCTACCTTAATTAAGCTCTGTGAAAACCATAGCCTATGGGTGGGCCTCTGTGGGCAAACCTCACTGAAAGATCTGATCTCTCAAACTTTGATCCCTATACATCTTATGACATCATCTCTAGGTTGCCTTTATTCAGGTACCCAGAAATGTCGTTAACGTAAAATGTCAATAGTAAATCAACTTTTCCTTCTACCACAACAAATGCCCTTTTCATTGTTAACAGAGTCATGATAAACCTGGGTCCACAGGCTGACAACATTTAAATAATTTGATTTCTTCTTTGCTCAATGGCTAGTATTCAATTTTGGCTAGTTCCTCCTTTCTAGTAGTTTTTAATGAACCCACTGTTTTATATTTTCATGATCACTGTCACCATCATGACCACCCTTTTACCATGGGCCTGTGTTATTCTTAAGGCCTCTTTTCTCATTTCCCCATCATTCTGCACTGTCCTTATTTACTGAGGTCATTTTCATTAGGTCTCTTACCACATCAAAAGCTCTCGCCTAATATTCACAATCATCTATAATTTTCAACCCATTTCTTTCTCATTGTCTTCCAAGTTTACTGAGACACAGAGTTTATTCTTATTTTCACTTTTATGTTGTGCTCTCTACCTGAAATGCCTGTAGTTTTCTCTCCTTCAAAAGTTTGGCTCCTCACCTGATTGCTAATTTCTCACTATTGCACATCCCCTTTTAGAATTTCCAGTTGTATTCTATTAAGAGGCATTTGCTCTGTAAATGTCTTTCAGTTTTTTTACATTTTCTGGCTTATCTCTTAAAAAAATTTTTTTTTTGTTGTTACAATTTTTGGCTGGGGCCAGGTTTGAACCTGCCACTTCCAGTATATGGGGCTGGTGCCCTACTCCTTGAGCCACAGGTGCCACCCTCTTTAAAGTTTTTTAATGTTTCTAGAAGTTTATAGGTCTTTCAAGTTATCATCTCATTAATTTTTTAAATTTTTAGAATTTTTATCTTTTAGATCTACAATTTTTTAACTGGGGTAAAATATACAAAAAATATATCATCTTAACCATTTATAAGCAAACAGATCAGCAGTACTTTCACCTTGTGCAACCAATCTCCAAAACTCTTTTCATCTTGCAAAACTGAAACTGTACCCATGAAAGAATAATTCTCCCTTTTCTCCTTCCCCGCCTCTTATGATCAGCATTTACTTTCCATCTCTATGAATCTGACTACCACATAAGTGGACTCATACAACATTTGTCTTTTTGTGCCTAGCTTATTTCACTTAGCACGTCTTCAGTGTTCGTCCATGTTGTATTAAAAGCATGTGTCAGAATCTCCTTTTTCAAGGCTATATAAAATTCCACTGTATGTCTATATCACATTTGGTTTATCTATTTATCCATCATTGACATGTGGGTTGCTTCTACCTTTTAGTTACTGTAAATAATGCTGCTATCTTTAAATTTTAAAAAATATCTTCTATCTAGAGCTTTGGTTTATGGATTTGAAAACTAGAAGCTTTCAAATATTGTTAATTTTATGCATGTTATGTACCTAAATCACTTATATTTTTTGTTCTGTTTTATTTAGGGCTATAGTTACTCTATATACTGATATCATTTGCCAGGTTTCATTGTTTGCCCACAGTCTCTGATCAGAAATAGCTAGAATACAAACTCCAAGAAGGTAGGATCTTTGCCTTTTTTGTTCACTAACGTATCCCAAGTGCCAACAAAAGTTACTGGCATGGGGTAGGCTCTTAATAAATATATCTTGGACCTATATGAACTATAGCTTCCTCCAATTCTAACTTTGTTTCTAGCTGTTGTGGTTTTGCAGCTGTTCAGTGTTTTTCATTTATTTTGAAGTTGTGTTTCACTGTATTTTTAAGGCACTTTTTCCCCAGCCCAATACCAGATAAAGGCATGTGAGCAGAGAGTTAGGGTAAGTAATATCAAGTTGTTTTTTTGTTTTTTTTTTTTGAGACAGAGTCTCACTTTGTTGCCCTCTGTAGAGTGCTGTGTAATCACAGCTCACAGCAACCTCCAACTCCTGAGCTTAGGGGATTCTCTTGCCTTCACCTCCCGAGCAGCTGGAATTACAGGCCCTGCCACAATGCCCAGTCATTTTTTTCTTGCAGTTTGGCTGGGGCCAGGTTTGAACCCGTCACCCTTGGTATATGGGGCCCGCGCCCTACTCACTGAGCCAGAGGTGCCGCCCAGGAATATCAAGTTTTAAAACATGAAAGAAACCTAGACTAGAAAGCACGCACTAGTTTTGGCCAATTTACATTTCATTTAATTTAGTGAAAAAAAGTTGCACTTTGCATTTTTCTCTAACTAAACAGATGACAACAGTAGGTTCTAATCTATATGTCATAATTTAAGAGGCAGTGCAAAAATAGAGAGCATCCAAAGGAAGATGACAGGATGGGATTATAAAAGAGCATGTATAATCCAAAAAGATTTATTAACACAGCCTGATAATTACTATCAAAAGTTTTAAGGTAGGGTTTGCAAAAAAAAAAAAAAAAAACACGGAACCTATGATTCTCTAGAAGACGCAAATGAAACCAAAAGGAGGAAAGTCACGAAGACAGAGATTTCAGTTCATAAAACAAACATCTAATGCAGTTACACCTGTTAATAAGTAGAATTAGAAAGCCCCCAAATTATGCAGCTTCCATGACCAGGTATTTAAAGAGATTATCTGAGATACTCTATAAGTGACTTTGTTTTGAGTAATATATCTGTCATTTTTTACCTCTAAGATTTTAATGTAACTAATGAGATGAGACAATAAATGCTAAGTGCCAATAAATCATATAAAGCAGTAAGTACTGAAGAAATACAGAGACAGTTATGAATGGCTAGGGCCGTGAGACTTGAGATGGGTCCTATTTTGATAGAGGAATAAGACAGAGTAGCAAGTATAAAAGCACCAACTGTATGTGAAGACACACTGTACAACTGGATGACAATGTTTCTACAAGGAAAGGAGACAGCAAAGAAAGAGGCTGAAACGGTGACTATGAATCAGAGTATAGACAATTTGAAATGGTGGCCTTTAATAAACACAGATTGTGAAATCCTTGAGAGATCGACCCAGAATCTGGCAGACAAAAATTACACAGAATGAATGATCGGATTTTATTTTGAGCATAATATAGAAGCAACAAAAGTTCTAGAGAATTAGAAAGCAAGGTTTTAGAAAGACCCAGCTGGAAGCATAAAGGAGAGATTAGAAGATTCTGGAAAGATAAAGGCCAAGATGCTACTACTAGAGATGCGTTATGAGTAAAAATCTTATACTATAAAAATTATTTCTGAAGAATGAAGAATAAAATGCTGTCTGCCTCTTGGATTCAAGAGTCACAGGTAGGACTCTAAGTGACAAACTGTTATACTCTTGGAAGAATATGAAACACAAAGTAAGTATCACATTTACAGTGGAAAGAAACTTCCGAAGGTTACCAGATACAGACAAGGGCATTGCTCTAATAGTGCTGCCCAGATCCTCTCTGATACAACCTTCCTGCAGCATGTAGCAAGTCCTTTGCCCAGCACAAGTTCTGAGTCTTCTCACTTACTGCTCTTCTCATGTCACTCTATCTCCTGAAACAAGGGGCGGGACCTGATCTACAGTAAGAAATATACTGATAAGAAAATAGATGGAGAAATTATCTCCATCAGTTAGAGATGGAGATAATGGGCTGATTTTCATTTTCATTTTTCAGAAAGCTTGAAAAGGATCCTTTAACATAATAAAGGCAGAAACTACTGGCAATTACAGCTCAGTAAAAGAGGCCAAATGCATAGAATTTTATGTGGAAAATTTATATTTCATTTTCTCCTTCACTTTTTCTGAAAAATGAGCATGTAAATATATGTAGCCCACTGTAGATTATGGGAAGTTTGGGAAATTTTTAAAATTACATATTTCTCCTGTTATGAAGCTTCTGCCTGCTTCTCAGACTGGCAAAAAAATGACATCTGCAAAAAAATTGACATTTGTATCTCCATTTGTTTTTTCTTTTTTTTTTTGAGACAGAGCCTCAAGCTGTCACCCTGGATAGAGTGCTGTGGCATCACAGCTCACAGCAACCTCCAATTCCTGGGCTCAAGCGAGTCTCCTGCCTCCGCCTCCCAAGAAGCTAGGACTACAGGCGCCCACCACAACACCCGGCCATTTATTTGGTTGCAGCCATCATTGTTGTTTGGCGGGCCCGGGCTGGATTCGAACCCGCCAGCTCAGGTGTACGTGGCTGGTGCCTTAGTCCCCATTTGTTAAAAACACAAATGGTTATATCTCCTCCACAAAGACAGAAAGCAAATCAATTGCTTCTAGGGGTTAGGGGTAGGAAATAGAAAATGAATAGAAAGAGGTACAGAGAAGCTTCTGCAAGAAAGGTATTGTAGCATGATGACAGCAGCAGCTACACAGGTGAATATGTCTGTCAAAACTCATCAAACTATATACCAAAAAGTATGCATTTTACTGTAAGTATGTTATACCATGATCAAGTTATTTTAAAAATAAAAATTTTCTGAATGAGGAATGTTTTCACACAGCAAATGACAACTACAAACACAATTTTTTTCTTTTTTTTTTTGAGATAGAGTCTCAATCTGTCGTCCTGGGTAGAGTGCCGTGGGGTCACAGCTCATAGTAACCTCAAACTCTTAGGCTCAAGTGATTCTCTTGCCTCAGCCTTCCAAGTAGCTGGGACTACAGGTGCCCCCTACAACGACTGGCTTTTTTTTTGTTGTAGTTGTCATTGTTTTAGCTGGCTCAGGCTGGGTTCGAACCTGCCAGCCTCAGTGTATGTGCCCAGTGCCCTAACCACTAAGCTACGGGCGCCACCCCACAATTATTTTTACTGATGTAAAATATCCATAACATAGAATTTACCATTTTAACCACTTTTAAGTGTATAGTCTCAATGGTATTAGAACATTCACACTGTTGTGCAAACATTACCACCATCCTTCTCCAGAGCTTTTTTCCCTCCAAACTGAAACTCTATACCTATGAAACACTAACTCCCTATTCTACCCTGGCCCCATGCCCCTGGGAATCACCCTTCTACTTTCTGTCTGTATGCATCTAACTGCTTTAGGTCTCTCATTTAAGTGGAATCATACAGTATTTGTCTTTGTGTATATGTTTATTTCACTTAGCATAATGTCTTCAAGCACAATGTATTTTTATGCTTCCAAACTTAAATGACCTTGAAGACACAAATCACTTTGAGTTTTGTTTTTTTTTGTCATCCTCGTTACAGTGCTGTGGGGTACAGCTCACAGCAACAAACCTTTAGGCTCAAAAGATCCTCTTGCTTAGGCCTCTCCAATAGCGGGGACTACAGGCGCCCACCACAACATGCAGCTAGTTTTTCTATTTTTAGCAGAGATGGGGTCTTGCTCTTGCTCAGGCTGGTTTTAAACTTCTGAGCTCAAGCAATCCACTCACCTCGGCCTTCCAGAGTGCTAGGATTACAGGCTAGAGCTACCACGCCCCACCCCTCAAGTCTTCTTTATAAACTCTTCCCTTTACTATATTCTCCAAACAAAGAAAACAGATTTCTAAAGATCTATGGTTCTTACCTAGCTATTGTTGGACAATAAAAGTGATGGTGGTAAAAGCCCAGATCAGATGGACTACACAGATGAGGATGGGTTTAGGGTAGAAGCACTAACAGACTTAGTGAATGACAGAGTAACGGCAGCTTATTTGGGGTCCTGTTCTCCTTCCTTATTAAGTATAGTTCAAAAATATAACACACTACCATAGCTTCAGTGCTGATAGACAGGATCTAATGCTGAATCTCTCTGTATTTGGCCACTTAATGTTAAATATCATTTATGGTGATACTGAAAACCTATCCAAGAAACTAAAGGGGATATTTGTAAGAGTTTCAATATTTGACTAAAATTCAAATATACAGAGTGTCTAATCCTCTATAAGGGTATAAGACAATGAAAAGTGAAGAATCATTAGCATCAGAATAAAACAAGTTGTAATTATATGGTCTAAAACAAAGAAAGAATTTCATGGACTCCTTTTTAAAAATAGCACTGGAATCCAGATTCTCTTTCAAGAATATTTCAGATAAAATTCAGCTCCCTGGCTCTGAAGAAAGTCCCAGTAAACCCTAGAATTCTTTCCCCCCATATTTCACATAGATAGCTATTAGTTTCACCCCAAACTAGATGAGTTGATAATAAGTAAATGCTTTTCAAAAACTACATTCTCAGTTTATTAATGAGTAATCACGGTTTTGTAAATGCTGTACAATGTGGCCCAATGTTCCAGCATTTGTTTCCTGGAGACACTTTCATGAAAACCAACTTCCTGAGACATTTTCATTCCATATTCACAACCATGGAATGTGAATTTAAGCTAGGATTTTAGATGTAAGTCTTGCTTTTAGTGCTTGAGATTAAAAAGGCAGCAAGGGCCTGGATATTTAAGTATAGTTTCAGCTTTCTCTAAGGGAAGGTGAGGGTGGTATTCAAAACCCATTTGATTGAATCACAGATTTCTATAAATTGTTTATTAGTTTAATACAAAAAGGCAATTTTTTTTTTTTTGGTCCAGAGAATGAAACCAAAAAATGAGTCTATCTTTAAGCATGCTCTACTCACCCTCCATGCCCACCTTTTACAAGTCTAGGTTTACTTCCTTGAAGCCTTCTTAAACTATTCTAGTTCTGGCATTTCTCACCTACCTAATCACACAGAACTTTACTATATGGTCAGTGCTGGTAGTTCAGCAGTTAGGGTGCTGGCCACATACACTGGGCCTAGTAGGTTAGAACCCGGCCCAGACCTGCCAAACAACAACAACTACAACAACAAAAAAAGCTGGGCATTTTGGGGGTGTCTGTAGTCCCAGCTACTTGGGAGGCTGAGGCAAGAGAATCGCTTAAGCCCAAGAGTTTGAGGTTTCTATTAGCTGTGATACCAAAGCACTCTACTGAGGGTGACATAGTGAGACTCTGCCTCAAAAAAAAAAAAAAAAAAGAACTTTATCATATATTGTTTTGGAAGAGATATTGCTTGCAGATTGAGGAATTTTTCTTTTTTTAAGAGAAACCATTCATGTACTCAACTTGGGTATATGTTTCTTGAGTATTGGGACTATGTCTAAACTTCACTGTGTCCTCCACATGTAAACTCTTTATATAGTAGGCATTCAGCAAATTTTAGCCAATTAACTAAAAACTAATCTACTCCAGAACTAAAAATCCTTCATGGCCTATTGTCTCTGGACCAAGGTTAGGAAAAGCTCATTTACCCGAATATAAGTAAAGTAAGTTAAATGATTAACTCTTAACATTAACCATTCTGCAAAATAGACTTTCCAATAATCAAATAATTTTTTCTCAATGCTTAAATTGTTATTTGATCACAGAAAGCAAATACCTGACTGTATATAAGCTTATCTACAGTCGTTGTTACACTCACCCTTTATGTTGCTTTTTAAAAAGGAAACTTCCTTGAGAAAGTCCCAGTATATTATTTTTTCAAGAATCACATAGGAAATGTATCCCATTCATATTCGATATTGTTCTAACAGAAAAAAATCTTAAAGAAAATGCATACAAAAGGCCAGGTGCAGCGGCTCATGGCTATAATCCCAGCACTTTGGGGGGCACAGATGGGAGGCTCACTTCAGAGTCTAAACAACATTGTGAGACTCTGTCTTTACAACAAATTAGAAAATTAAAAAATTAAAAAATTAGCCGGGTGTGTGGTGTGTGCCTGTAGTCCCAGCTACTTGGGAGGATGAGGCAGGAGGACTGCTTGGGACCAGAAGTTCAAGAATGCAGTAAGAAATGGTGATGCCACTGCACTCTAGCCTGGGCAACAAAGTGAGACTTTGTCATAAAAAAAAAAAAAAAAAAGCATAAAACAGGATGAAAGAACAAGGGAAAAAACGTTTCAGTTACTTCAAATATTGTAGTAATATACTATAGCAATGTAAACATCAATGGAATCTCACAGAGCAACATCAGAAGCTTTAAAAAATTATACTACAGTGCATCTTACAAGGGTACATGTGAAATTTACTAGGTGTAGAATATAAATGTCTTAACACAATAACTAGGAAAATGCTGTGAAGGCTATGTTAACCAGTTTGATGAAAACATTTCAAATTGTACATAAAAGCAGCATGTTGTACCCCATGATTGCATTAACGTACACAGCTATGATTTAATTAAAAAAAATTGTACTAGCAAGTCACAAAGCCAGCTACCACGAAAAGTAAATTAACAACATTGCTAGTTCATTTTTAAGGTATTTCTATGTGCTGAGTTGTAGGTCCACAGCAGGAACTGCTTTAATAACTCACTAGCCTATGGCCTGACCCTTAGAAGCCTAGTATCACAAACAAGGCCGCCAATATTTGGTGAGTGTGTTTGTACTCTGTGCTAGGTCCTGTGCTAAGGACTGTTGATATGCTAAAGAACTTCACAGAACTTAGTCTACTATAACAAGCTAGGCAAAATTATGCCCATAGCTAAATAATTTGAAAGTTTTTCCTCTTTGCTATTTATTTATTTATTTATTTATTTTTGAGACAGTGTCTCAAGCTGTCACCCTGGGTAGAGTGCCGTGGCCTCACAGCTCATAGCAACCTCAAACTCCTAGGATTAAATGATTCTCTTGCCTCACCCTCCCAAGTAGCTGGAGCTACAGGCACCCGCCACAATGCCCGGCTATGTTTTGGTTACAGTTGTCATTATTGTTTGGCAGGCCTGGACTGGGTTCGAACGCACCAGCTCCGGCGTAGGTGGCTGGCGCTCTAGCTACAGGTTCTGAGCCCCTCTTTGTTCTTTAATGTTAGACATCACACCATAAACTTTACTTGCCTCTTTGTTCTTTAATGTTAGACATCACACCATAAACTTTACTTGGTTCTTTTTAGTTCTACTGACAATAACTATATGTCAAAACATTAGAAAATTCCTTCTGTATTTAACACAAACCAACCAACAAATCCTTAGCCAAAGTCTGTGGCACCCAGGTTAAATTTCATATGTAGATAATACAAAGATTGACTTTATTATTAACATTATAGCCAATGTTTAGGGACTTGCAAAATGCAGCCATCCACATAGGAATAATAAACATGGCATTATCTGTTATATATTCCACAATTAAACTCACTTGGCCCAAAGTAAACAGACTCAATTTGGGGGGTTCCTTCAAATTACTTAAAGTTTAAATTTATGAATATCCAAATATGCTACTTATCCTATATTTCCTTAAAAGTTGTTTTAGCAAAAGGTATCCAATTGTTTCTTATGTAAAATATAGATTTATACATAAGTTCTTCAGAGAATTAATTTTGGCAAGTTATAAAAAAATTATACTAATGATGCTACTACCACATTTTCCCTTAAACCTGGCTTCAAAGTTTATTGTATTATTTAAATATTTGGAATACTGACAAATATCCTTTTTAGTAAACTGAATTTTAATTTTGATACCAAGTCTGCTGTATAAAGAATCAGGCTAATATGTCTTCTGGACTACAATGAGGTGTAAATACATATTTAAATTCAGGGGCATATTATAAACTGGTTCTAAAAGCAATTCCCAAGAAAGAGACTACAAATATATTTTAGCAATGTCAGAACCAATGGAGTAAGTGTAAAATTATCTATGTGACTATTTGGAGACTCTGTTGCATCTTAAGTTCTAACAATTTTATTTTTTGATAGAAATATTCTTACTACATCATAGCTAAACTTCATATTCTTCATGACTAGATTAGGACAACATAATCTCCTATTTACAAAGTTTCATTTACAGATTCCCTTCTGCTGAGTATGACATCTAGATTCTTGTTTTTGCCATTCTAAGCTTCTTTACTTTTGAACTGTATTTTATAAAGGTAGCTTATTGGTCATGTAGTCAGTGTGCCCTCCTGCTCACCCTTTCCTGCTGGCTAGAGTGCCAGCTAGGATCATGTGGACGATAATACACCAGGGATGGCCAAGCAACAGGGCAGAAGGACTCTGAATCCCTAACAACTTCACAGAGCACAGTCACCATGCCAGTTTTTACTCTCACATGAAAAAAGAGACACAGGGCAAGATGGCCGACTGGAGTCAGCTTTTGACAGAAGTTCCTGTCCAGAGGGATGGATGATGACCAGAAGGTACCCAATAAAGCTGAAGACTTGGAGCTGAGCTGAGAGAGAAGGGTAATAACTGCACATTACCTCTGCTGAGGCAAGTTGTGACTCCAAGAAAGCAAATTTCATGTATAAAACTCATCCCAAAGGAAAAGCATATGTCTCCTCCCCCAAAAGATTTTTATTTTGCTCCCTGTAGGTGAGTCGTGAACTGAGGACCTCTTGCCTCGTCCCATAGGAGAGAGTTGCAGGAAGTGGGGACTTCTTCTCCAGAAGGACCCTGTTGTGACCCTAAGCACTCTCTTTTCAGGATGAAAGTTGAACTAACGTTTTCCCTGCCATTTTGTACTTCCAATCTACCCTTCCCCGCTCACCTGAAGGTCCAGAAGCCTAACCCCTGCAGAGACCGGAATGTCTGCGGTTCATTGCCAGGTCCGGGGATTACAAGGGCCGTGGTAGGAAAGCTGCACTGTAACAGTGAGCCCAGCAGTAGTGTGACAAAGGTGGGGAGGCTGTCAGGTTTGGCTCTGCAAAAATGCAAACTAGCTGTGGGAGGAGGCTTACAAGCTGTGTGCCCTGCCCTGCTGGAACTGAGTGCGCTGCCAGAGCTGCTTGCTGCATGTGTCCACCCTGCTAGAGCTGTGCTCCATGCGCTCTGCCCTGCCAGTGCCATGTCCAGCGCAGCCTTACCAGAGCCACTGTACGCTCTACCCTGCCAGAATTGTGCTCCACGTGCCTGGCCCTGTTGCTGGAGCCTCGTGCCTGGCGCTCCCAGAGCGCGGCTACAGCCACCTCCCTGGCTATGGGAGCAGCGCGGATTCAGCAACAGTAGAGCAATCCTGCCAGGATCTGATCTTGCAGAGACACCTCCCCAACTCAGGACTGCCAGAGGAAGCCAGACCTCACCCTATAGGGATACCAGTGCTGCAGAGTGTCTGGGTCAAAGGCGCTGTGGCTGAGGGAGAAAATCTTTTGCTGACTTGTTATCCTCAGACTGAGCTCAGTTGGAACACACCCCAGGTGCCATTTTGAGTACCCGAGGCAGACAGGTCTCAGATCCCCCAGCTGGCTGGTGGCAGAAGGTGGTGGCCAGGCTGAGGGGGCACTGACTTTCCTTTGACTCTGGCAGGTACAAAGCCCGGGCACACCTGCTTATTGGAGGGAGCAGGACCACAGGCCCGTGGGGTTACTAGTGACTGGGCATGAAAGAAGTGCAAGGTGGGGAAAGAGACACCACCTCCCTGGTTAAACTCTGCTATGGGGTGAGCCTTTCTGATTCCAGAGAACACCAGAGTGAGCCACATTTGAGCAGCCAGTAGACCTCTGCTATCTAGTTGCTGGAGACCTTTCAAACTTCTCCCACTTGAGAGTTGGTATTGACTGGGTTAATTGATTTGAAGTTCCTAACCTGGGCCAATTACACAAGGATGGTAATTGGGTGGTACCCTGGTTGTGTGGTAATGAGAAGAGTTGATTTTCCTCTTCCAGTTGTTGCCCATGGGGGGACGGAGTGTCTTAGTTACTGTATTTCTCCACAGCTGAGACTTCAACCCAGAGTCACTGATCCACTAGGATCGGACAAAGACCAGATGAATATAAGACAGAGCTACCTAACCCCACCAGACCAAGCGGGTCCCCAGAGCCTCAGACTATAATACTGTACATGTCTTTTACAAAGTTATAGGGGAAAAAGCTACAGTCACCAGTCCCAGATCCTTGGCAAAGGGCTGGTTAACCACAACTCCAGGAGCATCCAATCCAATTTCACCTTACCAGGCCATCTAGCCAAACTGTGAAAAATAATCCTGGGGTGGAAACAGCGGAAAAACTATGGCAACATGAATAATCAGAGTAGATCAACTTCCCCAATGAATAACAAAACAGACACACCAGATGATCCCATTCATAAACAAATGGCTGCAATGTCAGAAATCAAGTTCAGAATTTGGATGGCAAATAAGATCAACAGAATGGAGGTAAAAATGGAATTAGAATTTCAAGGAGTGATTCAAAAGTTGTCTCAAGAATTCAATGAATTCAAATATAAAATCCCCAAAGACTTTGACATATTGAGGCAAGAACTTGCAGCCCTCAAAGACCTGAGAAATACAGTAGAATCCCTCAGTAACAGAATGGAGCAGGCAGAAGAAGGGATCTCTGACACTGAAGACAAAGCTTTTCACACTCCCAAATGCTCAAAGAGGAAGAGAAGTGGAGAGCAAAAAATGGGGCATTCCCTGAGAGAATTGTGGAACCACTTCAAAAGAGCAAACATTCGCCTCATAGGAATCCCTGACAGAGAAGAGGTTGCTTTGAAAGACCTGGATGCTCTACTCTAAGAGATAATTGAGGAGAACTTTCCAAACATGGCAAGAGATTCTGAAATCCAGATAGCAGACAGCTTCAGAACCCCAGCATGACTCAATCCAAATAAAACATCTCCTAGACACATTATAATTAACTTTGCCAAAGTTAATATGAAGGAGAAAATTCTGCAAGCAGCCAGACGTAAGAAAACCATAACCTGCAAGGGGAAGAATATTAGAATGACTGCACATGTCTCTGCTGAAACTTTTCAAGTTAGAAGAGGATGGTCACCAACCTTTAACCTCCTAAAACATAGTAACTTCCAACCCAAGATCCTGTATCCAGCTAAACTGAGCTTCATTTATGATGGAGAAATTAAATACTTTTATGACATTCACATGTTGAAGAAATTTGCCATAACTAAACCAGCTCTCCAGGATATTCTCAAACTCATCCTCCACAATGACAACCACAATGCTCTACCACCAAAGTAAACTCACTCAGAAACTTTTGATCAAACTCCAACTTCCACAGTGGCAAAAGGATTAAAAATGTCCACTGGACTTTTGAAAAACTTGATATCCAAAATACTACTAGGCTTATAAATACTCTCAATTAATGTGAAGGCTTAAACTGTCCTCTAAAGAGGCACAGGTTGGCTGACTGGATACAAAAACTCAGACCAGATATCTGCTGCATATAAGAATCTCATCTTACCTTAAATGATAAATATAGACTCAGGATGAAGGGATGGTCATCTATAATTCATGTAAATCAGAAAAAAGCAGGTGTTACAATTTTATTCGCAGATACAATAGGCTTTAAACCAACAAAAGTAAGGAAAGATAAGGACAGTCACTTTATATTTGTTAAGGGCAACACTCAACAAGATGAGATTTCAATTATTAACATTTATGCATCCAACCAGAAAGTGCCTCAATTTATCAGACAGACTCTAACAGACATGAGTAACTTGATTTCCTCCACCATAATAGTCAGAGATTTTAACAGTCGTTTGGTGGTTGGATAGATGCTCTAGTAAGAAACTGAACAAAGAAATTTTAGACTTAAGCTTCACCATTTAACAATTGGATTTAACAGACATCTACAGAACATGACATCCTAACAAAACGGAATACACATTCTTCCAATCAGCCCATGGAACACCCTCCAAAATTGATCACATCTTAGGTCACAAGTCTAACATCAGCAAATTTAAAAGAACAGAAATTATTCCTTGTATTTTCTCGGACCATTGTGGAATAAAAGTTGAACTCAGTAACAATAAGAATCAGCATACTCATACAAAAAAACTAACCTCATGCTGAATGATAGCTAGGTAATATATGAGATTAAGAAGGAAATTATCAAATTTTTAGAACAAAATGATAATGAAGACATGAATTACCAGAACCTCTGGGATACCGCAAAGGCAGTCCTAAAAGGGACATTTATAGTGCTGCAAGACTTCCTCAAAAGCACAGTAAGAGAGGAGGTCATCAACTTAATGGGACATTTTAAGCAACTGGAAAAGGAAGAACATTCTAACCCCAAACCCAGCAGACGAAAATAAATAACTAAAATTAGAGCAGAATTAAATGAAATTGAAAACAAAAGGATTATACAACAGATCAATCAATCAAAAAGTTAATGTTTTGAAAAGGTCAATAACACAGATAAACCTTTGGCTAACCTAGCCAGAATTAAAAGAGTAAAATCCCTAATTTCATCAATCAGAAATGATAAAGGCCAAATAACAACAGATTCCTCAGAAATTCAAAAATCCTTAAAGAATATTACAAAAAGTTCTGAAATAGCATCAACTATAAGAAATCTCCCCCAAAAGAAAAGCCTAGGACCAGATGGCTTCATATCAGAATTCTACCAAACCTTTAAAGAGGAACTACTACCTATATTACTTAACCTTTTCCAAAACATAGAAAAGGAAGAAATACTTCCCAACACATTCTATGAAGCAAATATCACCCTGATCCCCAAACCAGGAAAAGACTCAATAAGAAAATTATGGACCAATATCTCTAATGAATATTGATATAAAAATATTCAATAAGATCCTAGCAAACAGAATCCAGCAACACATCAAACAAATTATACATCATGACCAGGTGGGTTTCATACCAGGGTCCCAAGGATGGTTCAATATATGTAAATCTATAAACGTAATTCATCACATAAACAAAATAAAAAACAAAGACCATATGATTCTCTCAATTGATGCAGAAAAAGTTTTTGATAATATCCAGCATCCTTTCTTGATCAGAACACTTAAGAAAATAGGTACAGAAGGAATATTAATTAAACTGATAGATGCCATCTACAGCAAACCCACAGCCAATATTGTATTGAATGGAGTAAAACTGAAATCATTTCCACTCAGATCAGGAACCAGGCAAGGTTGCCCATTGTCTCCACTGCTTTTTAACATTGTAATGGAAGTCTTAGCCATCGCAATAAGGCAAGAGAAGGCAATCAAGGGTATCCAAATAGGATTAGAGAAGAACAAACTGTCACTCTTCACAGATGATATGACTGCATATCTGAAAAACCCCAGGGACTCAACTACAAAACTCCTAAAAGTGATCAAGGAATACAGTAGCATTTCAGGATACAAAATCAATACTCACAAATCTGTAGCCTTTATATATACCAACAACAGCCAAGTTGAAAAAACAATCAAGGACTCTATTCCCTTTACAATAGTGCCAAAATGATATGAAATATCTGGAAGTATACCTAACAAAGGACGTGAAAGATCTCTATAAAGAGAACTATGAAACTCTGAGAAAAGAAATAGCTAAAGATATTAACAAGTGGAAAAATATACCATGCTCATGGCTGGGAAGAATTAACATTGTTAAAATGTCTATACTACTGAAAGCAACCTACAGATTTAATGCAATCCCTATTAAAGCATCTCTGTCATACTTCAAAGGTCTGGAAAAATTAGAACTTCTTTATATGGAAACAGAAAAAACCTTGAATACCCAAGACATTACTCAGAAATAAAAACAAATCAAGAGGAATCATGCTACTAGATTTCAGACTATACTATAAATCTACAGTGATCAAAACAGCATGGTACTGGCACAAAAATAGAGTAGTGAATGTATGGAACAGAATTGAAAACCAAGAGATGAACCCAGATACTTATTGTCATTTGATCTTTGATAAGCCTATCAAAAATATAAATTGTGGGAAAAATTCCCTATTTAACAAATGGTGCTGGGTGAATTGGCTGGCAACTTGTAGAAGACTGCAACTGGACCCACATCTTTCTCCTCTAACAAAAAATGACTCTCACTGGGTAAAGGACTTACACTTAAGACATGTAACTATAAAAATTCTTGGAGGGGGTGTGGGAGAAACACTTGAAAGAATTGACCTGGGAGGCTCGGCGCCTGTGGCTCAACGAGCTAAGGCGCCAGTCATGTACACCTGAGCTGGCGGGTTCGAATCCAGTCCAGGCCCGCCAAACAACAATGGTGGCTGTAACCAAAAAATAGCTGGGTGTTGTGGCGGGCACCTGTAGTCCCAGCTACTTGGGAGGCGGAGGCAGGAGACTTGCTTGAGCCTAGGAATTGGAGGTTTTGTGAGCTGTGATGCCACAGCTCTCTATCCAGGGTGACAGCTTGAGGCTTTGTCTCAAAAAAAAGAATTGACCTGGGAGATTACTTTATGAGGAGGATGCCCCAGGCAACTGAAGCAACAACAAAAATACATTACCAGGATCTGATCAAACTAAAAAGCTTCTGCACTGCCAAGAACACAGTAAGTAAAGCAAGTAGATAGCCTTCAGAATGGGAGAGGATTTTTACAGGTTATATTCCTGACAAAGGTCTAATAACCAGAATCCACAGAGAACTCAGACTTATTAATAAGAAAAGAACAAGTGATCCCCTTTCATTGTGGGGAAGAGACATGAACAGAAGCTTCTCTGAAGAAGACAGGTGCACGGTCTACAGACACATGAAAAAATGCCCATCATCTTTAATCATTAGAGAAATGCAAACCAATACCACTTTGAGATATAATCTAACTCCAGTAAGAGTAGCCCACATCACAAAATCCCAAAACTACAGATGCTGGAGTGGATATAGAGAAAAGGGAACACTTCTGCACTGCTGGTGGGAAGGCAAGTTAGTACGTTCCTTCTGAAAAGAAGTTTGGAGAACACTCAGGGATCTAAATGTAGACCTGCCATTTGATCTTGCAATTCCTCTACTAGGTGTATATCCAAAAGACCAAAAACCACTTGGCAACAAAGGTATTTGCACCAGATTGTTCATTGCAGCTCAATTCATAATTGCCAAGTCATGGAAGAAGCCCCTTGACCCATGAACGAATTAACAAATTATGGTATATGTATACCATGAAATACTATGCAGCATAAAAAAAAAGATGGAGACTTTACCTCTTTTATGTTTACTTCTTAGTAAAGTATCTTAGGAATGGAAAAAAAATATCCAATGTGCTCAGTACTACTGAAACCAATTTATAATTACTCACACTTTCATATGAAAGATGAATCACAACTATAGCCCAGGATGAAGGAGGGAAGGGGAGGGGAATGGGAAGAGACGGGGGTGGTTCGATAGAAGGAGGGCTAATGGTGGGACCACACCTATGGAACATATTGCAAGGGTACAAGTCAAATTTATCAAGTATTGAACACAAATGTCTTAACACTGTGATTAAATAATGAGGTGAAAGTTATGTTAATTAGTGGCATGTAAGCACTCCAATTTGTACAAATAATCAACACATTGAATCCCACAAAGGCATAGATCATGATCTATGTATTTACGACTTAATAAAAAAAAAAGAAGTATCTCTTTATCCTTAAAAAAAAGAAAAGAAAAGAAAACAAAACAAAACAAAAGGAGACATAAACTTATACAGGGTGGCCATAAAGTTTGTGTCCAAAAGTGGTCTATTTTAAATTGCACACGAACTTTATGGTCACTGTGTATATAATGTACTCCTTGTTATTTCTGTCAAAGCAGCTAAACATATTTCCTAACTACTTTTAGTGAACTGTTTTAGATCTGTTTAGATCTTGGCATACATGTTTAGCAGGCATATATGAGCCAAAGCCTATGAATAGACAAGTAAGAAAATTAGAAGAAAAATAAAAAAATCAGAAGTCTCAAAATACACTTAAAAAAAAAAAACAAAAAAGAAGATGCCAGAGGAGAAGGGAATAGCTTGCTATGATAATGCCTGTTCATTTGGTATAGCTTACTGATTAGAATAAGACCCACTAAAAATTTATAGGATATACATTAACTTATAAAATGGCACATGGTACTTTTCTTTTAAAAAAGTCTACATCTTCAGAATTAGTCAACAACAGAGTATATGTAAAATCTGTCTATATATTCTCGGTTAGAAGATCCTAACGATGATGCTGAGGTGGGACGATCACTTAAGGTTAGGAGTTTGGAACTAGTCTGAGCAAGAGTGAGAACCCCGTTTCTACCAAAAACAGAAAAAAAGAAAAAAAAAAAGCTAGGTGTGGTGATTACCTGCCCATAGTCCTAGCTATTTCGGAAGCTGAGGCAGGAGTATCACTTAAGCCTAGGAGTTTAAGGTGGTAGTCAGCTACAAAGATGCCCCTGCATTCTAGGGTGACAGAGCAAGACTCAGTCTCAAAAAAAAAAAAAAAAAAAAAGTGTGTTATGGTTTAAATGTTTGTCTCTTTCCAAAGTCATGTTGAAATTTAACTGTCATTGTAACAGTATTAAGAGATGGGACCTTTAAGATGTGATTAGGCCATGAGGTTCTACACTCATCAACAGTTTAATGCCATCCATTATCATGGGTTTGTTCTCAAGGGGGTTGGTTTCTCACAGAAGGAAGAGTTGTGAGTTTGGCCCCCTTTGCCTATATTCACTCCCAATCTTTCTCACACCCTCTCTTTGCTTGGACTCCACAGGAAGACACACAAGAAGACCCTTACAGATGCCAGCCCTTTGATCTTAGACTTGACCAGCTTCCAGAACCATGAGTCAATACATTTCTGTTCATTATAAATGACCCAGTATGTGATATTTTGTTACAGTAGCATAAAATGCACTACAAAAATCTTAGACTTTGTTCTCTGAAGTCATAATTCTAGTGAATTGTTTCTAGCTCTGTTGAGTATAAAAGTGATTCCTGGATTATACTTACTGTTTACCTATTTCAAGAGAACTCATACAAACTAAGAAAATGTATCTTATTTGATCTAAAATGACTATCAAAGCCCTCACTGTACTATAATTAAAGATATTCACCTAAAAAGGAGAAGGCCTCTACTGACCCTACTTTTCCCTAAAGCTGTTATGCTTTCCCTTTTCTCTTCCTGGTCAGAATTTTTAGGAGTCCAATAAATTTTATACCCCCGATTTTTTTTTTTTTTTTTGAGACAGAGCCTCAAGCTGTCACCCTGGATAGAGTCTCGTGGCATCACAGCTCACAGCAACCTCCAATTCCTGGGCTCAAGCGAGTCTCCTACCTCCGCCTCCCAAGTAGCTGGGAATACAGGAGCCTGCCACAATGCCCGGCCATTTTTTGGTTGCAGCCGTCATTGTTGTTCGGCAGGCCCGGGCTGGATTCGAACCCGCCAGCTCAGGTGTACGTGGCTGGCGCCTTAGCCCGTTGAGCCACAGGCGCCGAGCCTATACCCCTGATTTTAAGATGGTAGAGTAAACACCTATTAGTTCCCTTCTCCTCTAGAAGATCACTCCCTAAGACAACAAAAAACAGAATCAAACCTTATCTTTGTCAATATAAGAAGATTCATGTTATAACAAACTACAATACATAAAGAGAAAACAGGTAACAAAATTCTAAATGATTAGTACATGAAAACCAATCCAGAGTGTATAGAGAGGGAGATATGCAAGAGAGGGAAGTAGATTTACCGTGCAGAACCCCAGCAGGACTCAAGAATGCATGGAAAGTTGTGTAGCTTTGTTATCAGATCTGCTTTACAATGCTAATTCTCAAACGTGAAGAAATTATTGAAAATACAAGTCTGTACTCAAACCTTAGTGAATTTGAATTTCTATGATGGACATCTAAAGTTGAGACCTAATACTTCATAGAAAGAGGAATAATTTGGCTCGGCACCTGTGGCTCAATGGGCTAAGGCGCCAGCCACATACACCTGAGCTGGCGGGTTCGAATCCAGCCCGGGCCTGCCAAACAACAAGGACGGCTGCAACCAAAAAATGGCCAGGCATTGTGGCGGGCGCCTGTA
>CAUYRH010044323.1:0-32898 GCA_963574655.1 Perodicticus potto
AAATATAAAAGTACAACTGCCATTCAATCCTATAATTCCTCTACTAGGTATATATCCAGAAGACCAAAAATCACATTATAACAAAGACATCTGTATCAGAATGTTTATTGCAGCCCAATTCATAATTGCTAAGTCATGGAAAAAACCCAAGTGCCCATCAACCCACGAATGGTTTAATAAATTGTGGGATATGTACACCATGGAATGTTATGCAGCCTTAAAGAAAGATGGAGATTTTACCTCTTTCATGTTTACATGGATGGAGCTGGAACATATTCTTCTTAGCAAAGTATCTCAAGAATGGAAGAAAAAGTATCCAATGTACTCAGCCCTACTATGAAAGCAATTTATAGCTTTCATATTAAAACTATAGCCCAATTATAGCCCAAGAATATGGGGAAAGGGAAGAGGAAGGGGAGCGGATGAAGGAGGATGGGCGGAGGGAGGGTAATTGGTGGGTCCACGCTTAACGGTGCATCTTAGAAGGGTATAGGTGGAAACTTACTAAATGTAGAATATAAATGTCTATACACAATAATGAAGAAAATGCCATGAAAACTATGTCAACCAGTTTGATGAAAATATTTCAAATTGTATATAAAACCAGCACATTGTACCCCATGATTGCATTTATATACACAACCATGATTTAACAAAAAAAAAGAAAGAAGGATTCCAGCATGATGCCAAAGCAAGAAGTAAGTGTGGGAGCAGAAGAGCTGGTGGGAATTGGGAAGACACATGTGTGGGTTAGTGGCACATGCACATCGAAGGGGACTGTCTGTGAGGGGGCAGTGACCATAGCAAGGGTTCATCAGGAAAACCAGAAATGCCATGTCCATCCCGAACCCGCTCCCCACCTCCTGCTTGGTGGAGTGTGAACCATCACTACATGGAGATCAACAGATTCTATGTACTTGATGAGGATTGAAAATGACTAATTTTCCTAGTACCTTGGATGTGTGTCATGCTCTTGTTCATCTCAAGTTGTTTCATGGGTTAATCCTCCTACCTGCAAAGTGCTTCCCATTTCTCTTTATCTACTTTTTTTTTACATCTTAAAAATAACCTCATCAGGAAAACCTTCCATAACCTCTGTCCGCATCCCAAGACTGGTTAGATCTCTGTTTTATTCTTACATAGCTTTTGGAATTTCTCGTAGTACTTTGGATAAATGCTTAGCATTTACCTTGCTGTGAGCATTGGGTTCCTCTCTGTTTTCCCTAGATGGTACGCTCAGTGACGGCAGGGATCTTTTTATCTTGCCCACTCCCCCAGCTCCACACCTGGCATGGGGTCTGCCATTTACAGGCAGTCAAATAATAGGTTTGACCAACTGTCCCAAGTCTGGTATTTTCCAGAAGCTAAGTGAGGTGGGTGACCATAGGTTCCATACCCAGAATGCAGGATCCTTCCCTCCCTCCCTTTCTCCCTTCCTCTCTTCCTTCCTTCCACACAGAATTTGAAGGAACCTTAGAGTTCATCCAGTTCAAACTCCCACCCATCGAGGGACCGAGGACTGGGAATAAATGAGGAAAAGCAAATCAGAGTGTGTTACTGAGTAAACCTGTGGGCAAATGGGGCTGATTCCCACCCTGGAGCTTCCTCAGTTTTTTGAGGATGCCTCTCAAAACTGCCCATCTAAGAACTGATGGGGAGAAGCCTGAACCCACGACCTCCTGTCTCCTGCCCCTGGGGACATTAATGTCCCTGCAGTTCTGGTTGGTCCCTGGGTGCTTGCAGGGCATGTTCTCAGGGAAAGGAAAGCAAAGGACACGTGGCAAACTTGACATGAGAAGAGAAGGGAAGAGAGTCAAAGTCCACAGAGACCTGGCCTCAACAGCCAGAGCCAAAACCAGAGACAGGGAGTGGGTGAGACAGAGCTGTAGAGTACCATACTTCTGACACGTGGTCATCTGACCTGTGATCTGTCAGGTACTGAGCTGGGCCAAAGACCCTGTCCCTAGAGGGGGTGATGAAGTATCTTTCAGAAAGAAAAATTGATCTCCATATGTCTTCTGTTTCTTACGTTCATGCTAAATGGATTGAGTAAGTAAGATGAAAGAGGTTTCCAAAAGTCACTGCTGCAAAAATGGTGGCAAGCAGAACCTTACAGTGTTTGGTCTTTTTTCTTTATCTCTTTGTAATTTATTACTATAGTAAGCTGCTTGCAGCTCCTAGCATTGTTTTTGGATCTTAAAGGACTTGATCTCCACTTGCTAATCATAGTATAGCTTTATTAGTTCACCTACAGGCTTACTGTATGTGCTGCTGTCTTTCACTTTTAAGGGAATCTTCCTTTTAAACACTTTCATACAAGATGAAAAAAATAACTTGGACATTGAAAAACAAAATGTACTTATTTGTGAAGATTTATCTCCTAGTGAATCAATATACCACGTATGTCTTTCATAGACATTAATGCGTATAATAGATACGTATACATTTCTCTATAGCCAGCGTTAATAATATGAAGCATCCAACAAATTAGTAAATGTTATGTCAAGCAGGCAGCCATACAATTGTTTGATTATTCACATTTTAAATGGTCTCCTTTTGCGTTTTGCCAATAGGACTACCTTGACATCTATAACCATTCTCCTTATAACTCTTCATTTTTCCATCTTTTAACAATGCACAAGAAATATTAAATAAATAAAAAATGCCTCTTTGAAAACCTTTTCATTAATGCAGTGAAGGTCAGCGTGCTGAAGATGTACGCAAAAAAAAAAAGTGTCTAATTTTGTATTGTTCTGTTTTTATAGTGGGAGCAAAGAAACTTGCATAGTCTTATTTGTTCCATTTATTCTCTAGTTTATATAAATTATATCTTACAGTTATCCTGTCACAAACTTAATTGACTAACCTTGAGCCTGAAATGTATTTCATACCATTCTCTCAGCATGAATGGACTTGAAATCTCTTAGTCATTTTCTCAGCAATCTTGACGGTAGGGAGAGTGCTAAAGTCTGAAAGAACAGAAGTGCAACAGAGACTGAAGCTCAGGGTGGTGACTATTCTACATGGAAAACAAATTAAGTCCTTTTCCCTTGACCTTAGAACATAACTCCAACTTGACTTATTCATTCATTCATTCAGCAGATGTTTACTGAACACCCCTATGTGCCAAGAACCGCTGTAGCTGTTGGGAACACACAGGTGAAAGGACAGGCAGGGTTTCTGTCCTCATGGTGTCTATGAGCAAGGACGCCTAGGACAATCCCAACATTCAAATCAATAACAATCGAGGAGGAAGTAGAGCAGAGCAGGGACAGAGTGTACAGGGACAGCTTCTTTTTTGACCAGAACTGCCAAGGGTGGCTTCTCTGAGGATTAGCATCTGAGCAGAAATGCAAATGATAAAGTGCAAGAGTCTGAGAAGAGAAAATTCCAGACCGAGGGAGCATGATGTGTGGAGGGCCCAAGGTGGAGTCTTCTCACATCATACTCCCTGGGTGGCTGAAGAACTCTGAGATGGGGAAACATGATAGGACATGGGGTTGCAGAGACAGCAGAGGCAGGGTCACAGTGGCCCTCACAGCCATAGAAAGGAATCTGTGTTTAACCCCAAGTGTGATGGGAAGTCTGCCATTGAAGGGGAAGGGCACACATGACTCTGTGGTCACAGACCACTCTGGCTGCTGGGTTGGCGATAGGCTGCAGGGGGCAAGAGTGGTTGTAGAAGGCTGTCACAGCTGTCTGGGCCACAACCAAGGGTGGCCTGGCTGAGCCTGAGGTGGGTGAAGGGAGAGCTGATGACAACTTTTGGAATGCCTTTTGGAGGTACTGCCAATGGGGATAGATGATGGAGTGATGTGAGTAGAAGAGACGGAAGAATCAAAAATTGCCCCCAGGCCTGGGATCCCATTAACTGGGATGGAGACGTCGGGGTGTGAAATGGACTTTGGGGAAATATCAAGATTTGTTCTTTGCCCATGTATTTATTTGACATGCTCATTGGATATCAGAGTGGTGATGTTGGGTCAACAGTTAAAGAAAGCAGTCTGGAGCTCAGGGGAGGAGGCGGGGCCAGAGATAAAAATGCAGGTGTCACATACATGATACTTAAAGCTACAGAACTGGTTCTCTTTGCTCTGTTCGTACTCTGTGGCTTCTGCCGACTCCTGGATTTCTTTCTGCTCCATAATTGCAGGTTCCATCAAGGATTATGCTTTGGCTGAGTGTATCTTTCTTACACGTGCAGAAATGGCTTATGCACATGGAAACATAATGGCAGGAAGTTCTCAAGGGCTAGATGAGCAATCTGGTGCAGGGGAAAGAACATTGGCTCTGGTCTGTGCTGGGCCACTCCTGCCCCAAGCATCAAGTTTCTTCTCTGGAAATGCTATTGCCCCACTGAGTCCTTTGCCCCCTTCCCAGGAGGAGGCCAGTATACCGAGACAGTAGGACTTGTATCAGAGAAAAACTTTAATATCACAAGAAACCAAGCGAGGAGAAATTTCTCAAATCCATCTCCTTGAGAATTTGGGGGCTGAAGTTTTTAAAGGTAGTTTGGCAAACAAATGGCTATGGAATTGAGTTTTCTGATTGGCTGGGGATGCATTCATATGGTGGGGAAATAGAAATTTCTTCTTGGCTGAGTCAGTTCCTGGGTAGAGGGCCACAGGACTTGTTGAGTCAGTTCCCACCCATGGCTACTGATCTGGTTGATGTCAGTTGGTCGCCCAGAATGCAGTCTTCGAGATACCTCCAAGACTAGTCTTAGGTTTTACAGTAATGATGTTATTGAGAGGACAGGAGTAACTCCATTTTGTAATCCACTACCATCTTAGATCCCCTTAACCTACTTCCCTAGGTTCTTAGAAAAACCTCAAACACCTGCACCCTGCCTCTAGCCAATTAATCCTTAGCAGGAAAGCCCCCAAAACCCCAGTTAACCGCCCGGCCCTGGCTTAGCCAATAGGGCAGCATAAGAAGTAGGTCAGCCAACCCCTTGCTTGCTACAGTTGAAAACCCCAACCCATTTTGTAACCACAATAAAAACGCCTATAACCCAGGAGTTGGGGCTCTCAGCCCGGATCTGCTGCGTCAGAGCCCCTGAGGGACCTAGCTCGAGCTGGAATAAAGGCTCTTTGCTTTTGCATTGACTCAGCTCCCTGGTGGTCTTTGGGGATTTCGAGGTCTGGGCAGAACATTATCTATAGAAGTAATGGGAGAAGTCGCAAATCTTATAGCTATTGAGGATGCATAAGCAATAAGCAGTTACAGGAAGGTAGGTTAGGAGATAATGGCTGGTTAACTTATAGACATGTCTGTACTTCTGTAGAAATTAACTTCTGCAATAGTTCTTGCCTTGTGGTCTTAAGTTGTTTTAACACAGGTGGTTTTAGAATAAAGTAGTGATGATAGCGTTCAACACATGGGGTGATAAGAAACTTTTGTGCAAATATATACATGGACTTGGTATATCATAGGTGCTTGATAAATGTTTCTAAAACTGAATTTTAGCCTCCTGATCTGGAGTGTAGGCTCCCTGAGATCAGGGACTGTGCGCTTATTCTTATCACAACTGAGGCCTTTTGAAAGCTCATTTTTCATCAGTAGCAGATACCCTGATTTTCTTCATTTTGTCCTTCATTAAGTCTGAGTAATTGGGTATTCAGTGCATATTGAATAAGCTAGAGAATAATCTAGTGTTTTCTTTTTCTTTTTCTTTTTATGGTTAGCCTCTGTTGCCTCCCCCTCCCCCAGAGTCTAGAGGCAATAGTTAAAAATAATCAAAAAGAATCCTTACTATTTTATGATGAGCAAAAAAATGTTTTTGAGACAAAATATGGCTTTATTCTCTGGAAGCACTGGTGCTACTTCTAGGAAAGAATAAATAGGCCCAGTTAATTTCACACATCCGGCATTTTCTTCACTGTGTCATGTACTTTTGTCCAGAATGCATTTAATTTGGAAGCATTCCCAGGACATGTAAAAGTGAGTGCCAGCATTTTTTTTCCAGAACCAATTGGATTTGATCATGTTTATGTTGAATGCATGCAATTTAGTTATTTGTTTTCATGTAAATTCTCTCTACTCATGCTGAGAAAACCTCCAGCACAATGACACTTATTATAGCTTTTCTCAATCAATTAACTAATATTTATTGATCCCCTACTATGTGTGGAACCCAGTGCTAAGCATGTGAGGAATACAAATAAGTATCATACACAGTCCTGTTGCTTGCAAATTACTTAAGAAAAGAGTTAGCCATGTCAGAAAGGAAAATGCGTGCAGAAACTTAAAATGGGAGGACTCTATCACTTCACTTCTTGCTCAACCTACATGGCCTTCTCTACAGTTTCCACAAACTTGTCATCTTCCTCAGCTCTATCGATCCATATTAGTGAGGGGCCTTACTTGTAGGAATTTTGGACAACTTCAATCCGTAAAATTACATTCTGGTTGTTATACAGACATCTCTGTGACTTCTACCTCATCTTTCTGTACATGTCTACAAAACATTTGAAGATCTCTGATGTCTCGCGTTTTAATAACTAGCATTTGGGCAGTACTGAAAGTTTACAAAGAGCTTCCGTATATTTTCTTTTTATCATAATCAAAAGGGTAGATATTATTCTCCTCCTTTGACAGGTGAGGAAAATAGATCTAATAGTCAAGATTACCCAGCAGGTATAATAAGAATTCAAACCTTGAAGGTGAAACTCTAAAATATATGTTCTTTCTACCAAACTATAGTATCAATGATGACAGTATAAGAGAGTCTACAAATAACAGCTGAACAAAATTAGGAAGAAAGACATTAACCTCTGCTGGAGGAGGTTGTGAATACTCTGGTGAAAGGGAATAAGCTAAGGGCTTATTGCCTGGGCTGAGGATGATAATGGCATTGTTTTCAACAAGATGACAGTATTTTCAGCAGACAAAGCTTGTTCCTGTTAGGAAGCACTTTGTGGTTTTTGATTGAGCAATGTGAAGCTGCTCTGGAGAAACATAGTCCTTACCAAGTTTGTGTATGTGAGCTGTACTGAGAGTCTGTGGAACAGAATGTTAATTTTGTCCCCTTGGTCTGCAAATAATATTCTATTTCTGGGCTGTGCATGTGAGGGCTGTGTTGCTGGGCCTCTATGCACCTGTGATGCATAAATACATAATAAGTTCCCAGTTCTGTTTCTCCTCCTCACCTCACCACATCTTCCTGTGGTCTTGATTTACCTCCACTTTCTTTGAATCTATCTTTGCTTTCTTCACTTAATAAGAAAGGTATAGTTTGGAAAACACATTTATAACTGTTTTCTCAGGAAAGGTGCTTGAGTTTAAGTATATTTATCATTAGAAAATTTTTTCTTTCATGCTTCTAATTTAGCTTTTTAAGCCCTCCTTAACCCCCTAGAAGGGCATAAAAATGACTATCTGAAGCATTGGCTAATTTCTCAATGTGTTTATTCTTTTGAAAGTAAATATTTACATACATTCCTGCCATCTTCTAGGGACTCTAAGAGATTTTGAGACTACAAAAATTAAAAAAGGCATTCCACGAAGGTCAAGGAAGAGTTCATATAGAACAGTGGTTCTCAACCTTCCTAATGCTGTGACCCTTTAATACAGCGCTAGCAATGAAAATAATTTTATAGTTGTGGGTCACCACAACATGAGGCACTGTATTAAAGGGTCACAGCATTAGGAATGTTGAGAACTACTGACATAGAAGGTGATGTTAGAATAGTCTTAAGGGCAGTA
The DNA here is from genome assembly GCA_963574655.1 of Perodicticus potto. Lineage (NCBI taxonomy): Eukaryota > Metazoa > Chordata > Mammalia > Primates > Lorisidae > Perodicticus > Perodicticus potto. The sequence continues at coordinate 7,708 of CAUYRH010044323.1, forward strand.
GGCACAGTGTATGTTGTGAAAAGTACATCTACCTTCCAAATCTTGGCCCTTCCTCTTGGCAAAATCTCTATTCTTCTTTCAGTTCTAATGAAACAGAACACTTGTCATACATGGTTTGCATGTGTTGACTTTTATGGATATTGCTGTTTTTAGTTTCTTCTTTTTTTAATTTAATAAACCACTTAAAGGACTTAATGTTCTTAGTTTCTTTATCTATTAGACATGTTCTACCGCCTGCTGCTTCATATGTCTTCTCTAACAATGTTTTTGAGACTGGGGGATGGGATGGGAGATAACAAAAGTGGTTGAATTCTGGGTGTATTTTGAAGTTAAAACAGTCAGGACTTGACCAGTGAATATGAAGAAAAAAAAGAAGTCAAGGATGGCTCAAGCAACAGAAGGATGAAGTTGCTATCACCTGATAGATCTAGGGGAGGAACAGTCACGTAAAGTTTAGGTGCCTGTTAGATATCCGTTTAGCTATTTGAATTTAGAGCAGAGATTTTCAACTGGTGTGCTTGTGAGAGGATTTTAGATATGCCATGAAAATTTTTAAGGATCATTATTTAGTTTTCAAAAGAAGTTCAAAGCACAATAAGTATATCCTTTTTTTTTTTTACTTTTGTTTTTTATCAACATAATTTAAGTGTTCCGTGGAAGTTTACCTATAGGTTCAAGTGTGCCAAGAGATTTAAAAAAAAGTTGAAAAACACTGATCTAGAGTTTTGAGGAAGGATTCAGCTAGGTACACATAGAGAAGTAAATGTCAACATTTCCAGCATCCTATGGTATCTAAAGTAATGAAATGAGATGAGACAATCAGTGGATGTAGGAAAAATAAGAGATCCAAAGGCTGATTCTTGAGACATTGCAACATTAGACATCTGAAAGAGAATGGGAACTAACAAAGACACTAAAAAGGAGCAGCCATTGAATCAGGAAGAAAATCAAGAGCATGCTGTCTTCAAAGCTAATGAAAGACAAATTTTAAAAGTGTGGGGAATGATGCTGCTCATAGATCAAGTAAGATGAGGACTGAGAGCTGATTTCATAACAAGACAGTTGTTGGTAACCTTGACATTGTTGACAATCCTTCAGTGAACTGGTGGGAGTTGGAGACAGTGAACACAGACAAAGATTTTTAAGTGGTTACTGTAAAGGGAAAGAAAGCAACGAGATGGTGGCTGAAAAGGAAACTGGAGTCAGGAGAATATTTCTACTACAAACATTCTTTGTAGACATTTCTGTTATTGACCATCTAATATCCAATACTTTTGTCTATACATTAAGAATTGTTGTGTTGTATAGTTACTTTAGTAGCCTTTTTCTTTAGTCTGTCAGTCCACCTTCCTTGCTGTGTGAACCATGTTTAATCTCCTTTTTCTAGGTTTCCAGGTTGCATCTCTTTATATTCTTTGGTCCCATTAGCCACTAGCCTCTTTCTTGCCTTATCACCCTGCAGTTTCAATACTGTCTCTCCCTTCCTTCCCCAACCCTCCCAGCCTTGTGGTATTTCCAACAGCACCTACTGTTTACTTAGGGTCAAGTTTCTATTTGTTCATATCTCTGCTGACTCTTGGACTTACCTCCCTCATCTCTTTTCCTAATGTTTAATGATTCACCAGAAAAAAAAAATAGAAAGTAGCTATTCCTTATGACAAAGTTCAATACAAATTTCCATCTTGTTTACACTCAAATTGCCATTAGTATTTGCTCATGCAAGAAGAAATGGAATCCAATTTTTTAAAATTCTTTTTTATTTTATTTTATTTTTTAAATCATAGCTGTTTTTAAAATCATACATTAATGCAGTCATGGGGCACAATGTGCTGGTTTTATATACAATCTGAAATATTTTCATCAAACTGGGTTAACATAGCCTTCATGGCACCCTCTTAGTTATTGTGTTAAGACATTTATATTCTACATTTAGTAAATTACACATGTACCCTTGTAAGATGCACCAATTACCCTCTCATCACCTATCCTCCACCCTCCCTTTGCCTTCCTCTCCCCTTTCCCCATATTCTTAGGCTGTAATTGGGTTACAGCTTTAATATGAAAGCTATAAATTGATTTCATAGTAGGGCTAAGTACACTGGATACTTTTTCTTCCATTCTTGAGATGCTTTGCTAAGAATAGGTTCCAGCTCCATCCATGTAAACATGAAAGTGGTAAAGTCTCCATCTTTCTTTAAGGCTGTATAATATTCCATGGTGTACATATTCCACAATTTATTAATCCATTCATGGGTCAATGGGCACTTGGGCTTCTTCCATGACTTAGCAATTATGAATTGGGCTGCAATAAACATTCTGGCACAAATATCTTTTTAATAATGTGATTTTTGGTCTTCTGGATGGAATCCAATTTTAAAATAGAAACAAAAGGCATAAAACAGAAAATTCCATGTAGGGGAAGGGAATAAGAAAAATGTAGTACCTAAATGCCACACTGAACATAAGAAAAGATAATTGCTGCCTATTATGAAGTCAAACTTTATTAATTCTGATTTGCATAAATAAAAATGCATATGTTAGCAATTTTTTATATTTGGGGGAATATGTCTATTTAAAAACCTATTTTTATTTCTTGCATTGTACATATGTTTAATTTCCTCATTGTAATCATCAGGTTGAGAAAGTAGAAGCAAAAATCTATCAAAAGCTTAAATTTTCAAGCTTCCCTGAGAGAATTACTAATTACCAAAGCCCCTAAGGTGACTACCATGTTATCTCTGCCTCCGTGCCTTCCCTTCCATTCACTGCAGAACTCCAGCCCTGAGAGGAGATGGTCAAGTCAGGAAAGCCACTGAGGCTGCAGGCTGACTTGAGTGGTCTGAACCATGTAGCACCAAGACACGGAAAGGGCACCTGCCTCATCCCATCCAGATTGGTTCTCTAGTTTGTTTGAATAGAGGTTTTCATAGTAGTCATGAATAACATTTTATATTTTGTAATATCAATTGTCGTACCTCCTTTTTTATTTCAATTGACCTTGTTTGAGTCCTTTCTCTTCTATTTCTGGTTAATCTAGGAAGTGGCCTATCCATTTAGTTTATCTTCTCAAAGAGCCAACCTTTTGTTTCATTGATTCTTTGTATTGCCTTTTTGGGTTCCATTTTATTTAGTTTTATGCCGAGCTTTTTTATTTCTTTTCTTGCTGTAGTTTTGGGTTTGGTTTGTTCTTCTTTATCTAGTTCCATGAGCTATGACATTAGGTTGCTAACTTTTGATCTTTCTGTCTTTTTGATGTAAACATTTAAAGCCATGAATATTTCCCTTAATACTGCTTTTGCTATTTCCCATAGATTTGGGATTATTGTGTCATCTTTGTTCAATTTAAAAAATACTTTAATTTCCTTCTTAATTTTGTCATTGACCCAAGAATCATTCAGAAGCAGATTGTTTAATTTCCATGACTTTGTGTATATTTTAGAGTTTCTCTTGGAATTGATTTACAGTCTTATTCTACTATGATATGAAAAGAACATCGTTTGATTTAGAATTTTTTAATTTACTGAGATTTGCTTTGTGATTTATCTTGGAAAATGTCCTATATGCTGAAGAGAAAAATGTATAATCTGCAGTTTGGGGATAGAATGTTCCATAAACTTCTACCAAGTCTATTTGTTCTAGGGTACCATGTAAGTCAGTGTCTCTTTGTTGAACTTCTGCTTTGGTGACTCGTCTAGTTCTGTTGGTGCAGTGTTGAAATCCTTGGGTCTTATCATGCTACTGTTTATCTTTTTGATTAGATCTAGTAGAATTAAGAATCTAGTAATTCCTGTTTTAGGTGCATATATGTTTAGGATTATTACATCTTGCTAGATTGATCCCTGTATCATTATATAACTACTATCTTTGTCTTTTTTTTTAACTATCATTAGTTTAACATAGTCTATTTTATCTGATATGAGAATAACTACTCTTGGTTTCTTTTCATTTCCATTCATTACTTTGAGTCTTTGGGAATTCTTGCTAATTAGATGGGTTTCTTGGAGACAGCATTTCCTCAAGTAATGTTTTTTTATCCATTGAGCCAGTCTATATCTTTTAAGTGAAGCATTAAGGCCATTCACATTCAATATTAGTATTGATGTGTGAAATACTGTTCTTTTTGTCATATCTAGTTTCTTTGTTTTTTTCCTTTGTGTTACTCTTTTATTATATAAGAGTTGTGAACTTTAACTTTTAGTTCTTTTTACACTGGCGGGTATCAATTTTTCTGTTCCCCATATAGAGGACTTTTCAGTATTTCCTGTAGGACAAGACTAGAGGTGTCCAATTCCCTTGGTGTTTGCTTGTGTAGGAAAGATTTTATTTCTCTTTCATTTATGAAACTTAGTATTCCAAAATACAATGTTCTTAGTTGGCAGTTAGTCTATTTAAGAAGACTAAAAATAGACCTTAATCCTGCTGAGAAGTGTGCTGTTAGTCTGGTGGATTTTCCTTTGTAAGTAACTTGTTCCTTTCATCTTGTAGCCTATAGGATTTTCTCCTTTACTTTTATTTTGGCCAGACTGATGACTGTGTGTCTTGATGATGTCCTATTTGCTATGAACCTTTTCAAGTTTGATAAGTCTCTAGTCACACCAGGGAAGTTGCCCCTAGTTATTAACTCAAGTAGGTTTTACTACTTTTTACTTTTTCTTCTTCTCCCTCAGAAATACCTACAATAGCTTGTATTGCATAGTCTCATTGATTGTTCATTCTTCCTTCTTCTTTTTTCTACATCTTTGATTTACCAGCTTAATTCAAAAGCCTTCTCTTCAACCTCTGAATTTTTTTCTTAAGCTTGGTCTAGTCTATCATGAAAATATTCTGCTATATTTTGAAATTCCCTAAATGACTCTTTAATTTCTTTAAGTTGCATTATCTTTTCTTATCTATCTCTTTAATGAGTTTTTTCATTCATGTCCTGATTTTTTTTGTTTGTTTCTTTATATTGGGTTCTTACCTTCTCCTCTATCCCATTCATCTTACTTGCCATCCATAATCTGAATTCCATATCTGTCATTTCAACAATTCCCTTTTGGTTGGAGTTCATTTCTGGAGAGATACTGTGATCGTTTGAGGGTATCAACATAACCTGTTTTTTCATGCTGCCAGAGTTCTTAATGCTTGTGATTTCTCTTCTGGAGCCTCTTCTCAGATACAGTGACAGCTGTTCTTTGCTGGGACCTCTGTTGCTCAGTGAAGAGAGGGGTGTCCCTGGATGGCATGTTTGAGTCCTGCTCTGGAACTCTAACCAGGCAGGAGAGGAAAAGATCACTGTGAGCCTTTAACACTGCTGCTCTGCTGTTTCCTCAGTTCCTTGGTGGCTGTCACAGTGATGCTATGGCAGGGTGGGCCTCTGATATAAGGCACATACATAAGTCAGAGCTGGTGTTCAGGATAGAATGCTGCATATCCCCCAAAAGGGCAGAACAGGCCTACAAGGGGTGGTGCAGGTCTGCAGAGGGCTGTCAGCCTAGATCCAAAAGTGGTAGTTGCACTTGTTTTGCCCTGCTTGGGGCATTCCAGGTGGCAGTAGCAGTGATCTAGCTGTCCTAATAGTGGGCAGTGCTTGTTAACGGTGATGAGTGCATTCTCTGCCTGGGTCCTGCAGGATATGGGGCTGAGCAGGTTTACCTAAGCCTCAGCAGCAGGTGCCAGGTCTGTGGTCTCCTTCTCTGCCCAGGCCCCTCAGCAGTAGTGGCGGAGGCACACAGCACCTGCCATGGGGCCTGTGAAAGGGACTTCCTGCTCCCTTCCCACTCTTTCTTCACTCAGCAGAAGTGAGAGGGATGTAGCAGTTACGGATCCAACCCCCGGATAGATGTAGCATCCTGGGGCTGGGATAGCACAATGGTGTTCACTAAAGCACTTGGTGCTCACAAGCCAGCTGTACCTTCCTTCAGGGGCAAAGCAGCCATATAGCTCCCTGTCAGGTACCTGTGGCAGTCCAGAGGCCTGCTGCAGTGTGGAGGCCCTCCCACTGTTTGCAGTTTCCTCAGTGGAAGTAAAGAGCCTGTGGTTTTATCCTGGGTCCTTTTCCCACAAGTGGACCCCTTTCCCTAGTTCCTCTGATCCTGTTGAATGCATACCACTTCTCTCTTCTTCACTTCACTCCTGTCTCCTCCCTGTTGATTCCTGGTGCTCTCTCCTTCTGTAGGTCTTGACACAAATGCGATAGACACAATTACTAGACCTACAGCCACACTTTGACAACCAAAGAAACTTTCACTTCCTTCTTTGCTTTTCCTTTTAGGGAATGCCATGTTTTCTGTGTCATTTCCCATTTCTCTGTCTTTTACATGAGAAGTTGAGATCGTCTCTTGCCATGAAGAACTTAATCTTCCTGCAGCTAAGCTAAGTCAGGTATACTTCTAATGCAGTGGTTCTCGGCCTTCCTAATGCCATGATCCTTTAATATAGTTCCCCATGTTGTGGTGGCCCCCAACCATAAAATTATTTTTGTTGTTACTACTAGCATGGGGGTCACCACAACATGAGGAACTGTAGTAAAGGGTTGCAGCATTAGGAAGGTTGAGAACCACTGTGAGGACTGATTTCTTAGCAGACTACATATTGAAAAACAGAAATGTTATATTTCTACTGTGGCAACAGCAACATGGAATCAGTATTTTGATTCTGTTGCTTTATTCCTCAGCTATGTACACATCATCTCTTTTATTTTCAATCTTTCAGAAATCTGAGTAAACATTTGCACCAGGGTCATTTTGACCTTGGCATCAAATAACTGATGATTGCAGGGTTTTGTTATTTGCTCATGGAATGTTTTAAAAGAATATTCTTTTATTTGCCACTGAAATAAAGAAAATGTAAAGATCAAATCTGAGAATTGAATGACAGTTTTTTTAAGGAAAAGTCAAGCAGAGAACAAGGAAAGAAATAGAGGATTTTAATATATTTCTCCTTCTTTCTTCCTGCCTAACTCAAACTTGGATACCATCAGGCCAAGGTATTTGTGGTTGACAGGGATCATCCTTATCTGGATGTTGGTACCTTGAGCAGAACCTTGATAATTTGTATTATTATTTCTAGTAGAGCATATTGAACCTTTTGCATACTCTACAATAGCATCCAGCAGAGCTTTGGGGTATCCTGCAGAATGCTAAACTTGTACTGTGAATGAGATTAAATGGTCTTGTTAGCTTATAAAAAAGAAGGGTAGCCTACATTTAAGTATAGTGGGCTCTATATAAATCCACATTTGTTTCCTCTGCAGAGCTATTAAGGGGATATGAAAGTATATCAGGGCCCCTCTGTTTATTAATCTTTATGAAACATCACTCTAGTCACTATGTGTAGAAAGATTGCAGTAACGGATATCTATTGTTCAAGCTAGCTTGGACCTTCTTATATCATTTTCTATTGCCCAAGGAAGGACATAAGAAGTCAAGTGACATATTTATTTCTATGTCTGCTGCTTTGATACAGCTCAGAAAATCTTAAATATATGTTTTTCTCTCAAAGAGTATCTGAGAGATTGTTTTTCTGGGACGGTAAGGGATTCATCACTCTTTTGGGATCTTATTAAACATTGTTATAAACACCATGTTACCACAGTAATATCATAAATATTATCTAAACAGAGTCCTTTGGAAAAGGTATAGCACTTACTATATTGATGGTCCAGCTTAGGCAAACTGTCATTGTAAATAAATAAAACCTTTTGAGAGTGTAATTAATTCTAAGATGTGTTTTAGATTGCAGATGCTGTCTTTATGAATTAGAAAGTTAATCATAAAGTAACATATATGCCTGAGAACTGGCATTTAAAATTTGTGAGTAATTTCATTTTCACACTTCAAAGTATTTATTTACTTAATGTTGGGATATTACTTATAAATAACAGTTGGAAAGTGGATTGTAGTTTCACAGTGTTTCCCCTTTTTCCAGACTCTTGTTATGGTTTCTAGGGGGCTCAGCATTAGTTTGGAGACTCCATCAGCACCATAGCTTGTCAGTGGTCAGTGGCTTTTCAGTCATTTCCTCTGTCCCATCTCATCACCCATTCCCATGACTATACCTTGGATTTTATCATCAGCAAAGGCATCATCATCTGTGTGCCACACATTCTGTATGCTCTGCTTGCTAACTTTTCTAACTTTTCAGGCCTTTTCCCCTATGACAGCACCTAGTGATTCTTGGAGCCCATGGAATGCCATCCATTATTTTTTAAACTATACTTCACCCTCTTCTGTCTCCTGTTCCTCCCTGGCCCATCTGGATTCCATGGTCCATCCTTACATTTACATCCTTGACTGAGTCCTAACCCTGTCAACAACCACCTAAGCATCTTCCTAATGGGAGAGGCTGGAGAAAATGTCACAGCTGTACTGATCTATTTCATTTTAAATTCAAGACCACACATTTCAGCATAGCCTGGTTATCCTACTAAATTTTCCTAAAGTGTTCACCTTCTTGGAAAATGCCTTTTTATCCTTTCTTCTCTTAAACCTTCCACCCTCTTCTATAATCACTCTACCTCCTTGGTTAAAGGGTTTATCTGGGACTTCATTATGAAGGACAACCTATCAACCCAGAGCTTTTCTGTTTCTAATGTCAAATCCAAAACACCCTCTACCTCTGTAATAAAGATGTGCCTCTGGAATGTCCCTGATCTGTTCTAAGGCAACCCCTATGTTTGTGCCGTGGCTTTTGCAACTGTTGCTTTTTTCTCTTATCTCATCAATACTTCCCTGTTAGTATTGTTGTTTTTTTCTTCCTTCTCATTATCAGTATTTCCCTTTCTGTGATATCTTTTTGTGAGAGTGAACCATAAAGCCAGCAACCAAGAAAACAAAATCAAACCCTACAACTTCAGGGCCTCATCAACTGCAGGCCTAATACTTAGATTTTCTTCATAATGAAAGGGTTTTCATGAATTTTTCCCCATACTTTTAATATGTCCCTTTTAATTCCTGTTAACACTTTTCTTTTTGGTCACATCTTTCCATATATTTCTCTTGTTTATTGTGATGTATGTCATACATATATGTGATGTGTGTGTTCTTTAAAGAATAATAAATTAAACAATCACGTATATATCACCCAGCTTAGGAAACAGAACATTTCTGGAACATCAGAAAATGTTGCATTTGGGTATCTCTGCAATCTTAGCCCTCTCTACCCTCCCCCATTCCAGGATGTAGCCACTATCCTGAATTCTGTGCTTATAAACTCTCAGTTCTGTTCCACTATTCATGGGGAATATTGAAATAGCCCTATGCACAGGGATATTTGCTTATCCCTGCACCAATGCCACACTGTCTCGGTCTCTTTAGCCTTATTAAGAGTCTTGATATTGGATAGGGGAGCAACTCACATTATTAATTAATCTCATTCATGAGAACCTTGGCTATTTCCAGCCCTTTCAAAATTTACATATAAAATTTGCAATTACATTATCAAGTTACACACACACAGACAAAACCCCACTGGGATAATGATTGCAATTGCATTGAACATATAGGACGCTTTGGGGAGAATGAAATTAATTGTTCATGAATGAAATTGTGTTCCTCTCCACGAACACAAGCATCTCTATATTTAATTAGATCCTTTTTCTTCCAGTTTTTTACTGTGAAAAATTTTAAAAATAGTAAAATAATCATTCATATACTCTGCATTTAATTTCAGCAACTGTTTGCCACATTTGCTGTGATATAATCATCCCCTTTTCCCTTTGATTATTCAGTTTCACAGTAAGCAATTGATATAAAAATCTCTTTTAGTGAAGAAAAATTGGTTTAAATAAACCCTTTTGAAAATATTTTGCAGATAACATGACACTTCCTCTAATTCCCCTAAACATTCTCTGTACTGCATGTTATCATAACTGTTACATCAACAGAAAATCATAGTCTCACTACTTCACTAATATCATCCAATATTCAACCTGTAGTCAAACCTCAGTTGTCTCCAAATGTTATTATGGAGCTTTCTTTTCCTAACCAAGGTTAAATCAATAGCCATAATTGCTTCTTATTAATATGTTTTTCTGAAGTCTATTCTGGACAATCTCTCACACATTTATTATTATAGCACTGACTTCTCCAGGTCGGATGTGTTGAGAATGTTTTGTGTTTTGAATTCATCTGAACATGACTTTGGGATGCTATGAATGCCATTTGCCTTTTCTCCTTCCTATAAACTGAAGTGAGATCTACAGCAGTGTTTTTCCATCTTTTTAATCTCATGGGACCCTTGAACCTATTAGTTAAACTTCCCTGGCACACTTAAAGTATGTTGATCAAAAAACAAGGGGGGGGGAGTTTAAAAAGGAATATACTTACTGTGCTTTAATTTCTTTTGAAAATAATTTAATTAATGATCTTTAAAAATGTTCACAGCACACTTAAGATTCTCTCATGGCACCCCAGTTGAAAACCACTAGTCCATAGGCTGAATTGAGGTCAGGTTTGATGTGAATGGCGTGAAGACTTCATCAGAGTTCTGTGTACTTCCCAGGGCACCACATCGGGAAGTATAGATCAGTTTGTTCCACTATTACTGAAAGTAAAGTGGATCAATTAGGTAAGCTTGTGATTGCCAATTTTTTTTATTGTAAAAGTACACTTTTCCCTTTAAAATGAGCCTGTAGCCTCTAAGGAGATTATTTGGAGTGGAATCAGGTTCCTCTCAATAAAAGATATGTTGGCGTCCTACCCCCCCCCCCCACCAGTACCTTAGAATGCAATCTTAGTTGGAAATAGGGTATTTATAGAAATAATAAAGTTAGAATTGAGTTGTTAGGGTTAGCCCTGATCCTATACCCGGCACCCTTATGAAAAGGGGAAATTTGGGCCAGCCATGGTGGTTCACACCTGTAATCCTGGCACTCTGGGAGGTCAACACAGTGGAGACCAGTCTGAGCAAGAGTGAAACCCCATCTCCACTAAAAATAGAAAGAAAAAAACTATCCAGACATTGTGGCAGGTGGCTGTAGTTCCAGCTACTCAGGAGGCTGAGGCAAGATGATCAATTGAGCCCAAGAGTTGGAGGTTGCTGTGAGCTATGACGTCATGGTGCTCTACCCAGGGCAACAGAGTCAGACTGTGTCTCAAAAAAATAAATAACTAAGAGGGAAAATTTGGACAGGGAGACAGACAAGCCTGGAGGGAAGATGATGTGAAGAGACACCAGGAGAAGATGGCCACCTACGAGCCAAGGAGAGAGGCCGGGAGCAGATTCCTCCTCCCCAGCTCTCAGGAAGAGCTGCCCTTGTCCACACCTTGATCTCGGCCTTCTACATTCCAGAACTGCAAGACAATGTGTTCCTACTGTTTCAGCAACTCAGTTTATGGCACTTTGTAAAAAATCACATTAGCAAACTAAAACAGTAATATTTGGCACCATGCAAATATCTCAGTGACCGTGATTTTCTGATTTCATCACTTTTCCTACATTTATTGAGAAAAGCCTTGTCCTTGTTGTTTGGAGATGAACTGCTATTTCTCCTAAAACATGAGGGTAATTGCTACTTCTTTCCTTCTAATTTTCAATGTTCAGAATAAAGAATTGATCGAATAATTACATATAGTGATGGAAATTTAGTATTTTTCTCTTCTTGTCTTTGTTCTTTTGATTATCATTGAACTTTAGGTTTTTTGTTTATTTACTGTTCTATAATAACTTAGAGTTATTAAGTATTCTTTTTGCTACTCAGAGTGCCCAATTTTGGTCATTACAGATCCCTTTCAGCTGCTTTTTGGGTCCTTTTGACTTGTTCCATTTCTTGTCAATAACTGCCTTACTTTTTGACACAAAAATATGTCCCAGAGTCACATTGTACTTTTCCTGCCTAAAACCTGGAATTAGTCACTCGCCTGAGGAACGATGGGACACATTTGTTTGAGGACCTTTTATTGGACAATACCAGAAGTATATTATTTTGAAAATTCATTAGTTCATTTTACTATTTGCATTTCAAATTAACATGATAAGAACTTTTCTTCACTGACTTGGTTTGCTTATTTGTATCAGAGGCAGGGATCCAGGAAAGAACCAGGTTGGAGAATGAATGAACAGTATGGACATTATTCCATCATTGCAGCAATTCCAAGCCACTCAGAGAGTAGGTTCTGCAGGAAGACCAAGGAATTGGAGTCACCCAGTCAGTGGTTAAAATTTATTAAATTTCCTGGTGTTTGATGAAGCAGGAAGAGTTTGGGCTGTAAAATTTGAGTGCATATAAATAGAATTCTGAAAAATTTGCCAAAGCAGAGGGAATCAATCTCTCCTTCAGCCACTCGGGCTCCGATCTGGATCCTGGTGAAGAGAAAGGGCTGCAGCCAGCAGTGCATAGAAACCTCCAGCCACTTACTGGAAAAGAGACCATAACTTAACAGTGTATTTTCTTCAAACTCAGAACTGGGGAAATTATCTGGTTATCAATAGACCAGCCTCTGTAACTGGTTGGAATACTGTGGAAAGACTCTGGCATACCAGGAAGACTATAAATTCTACAAATTGCAAAGTGGAATTTTGCAGTGCAAGTACGCTATGGCACAAGAAATAACTGTCCCTAAAGGAAATTGAGTTTGGCTGTGGATTCTTCTAGCAGTGCACATGCTTTTGTGGTGAGTCCTTGTGGCTGGCAGCTCAATATGGCAGGACAAGCCAAGCTCTGGGATCTTTACTTTCCTGAAAGAATCATACATTGGTTTCTTCTTCCATTTTTTTTTTTTTTTTTTGAGATGGAGTTCCCTTATATTTTAACAAACAAGCAAACAAACACAGCAAATGAAAGAGACGTCAGAAAAACAGAGTGGGTTTTTTTCCACCGTTCTGCAAGTTTATGGCCCTTGCAGGCAGAGTTGTGTTTGAAAAGCACGTGAAAGCTTTCTGTGTCACATGTTTTAAGATTATGCAAAGCGTGAATGCAGACTTGTCTTCAAATTAAAGAATCTTGACTTTTCTAATCTTGGTGAGATTTTGCCCTCGTCAAGACGCTCAAAATGCTAGAACTAAGGGGAAGTCATTTGCACATTTTGTGTTTATAAAAATTGACACAGGCAGCTTTCGTTTAAAGATAAAATTAGGCAAAAGCTCAGACAGAAGCTCCTAGAGCAGCAAAAAGTAAAAAAGAAATAAAAAATGAAAGAAGAAAAATTTATAAAAATAAAGCTTGGTCACAGCAGAGCCCAAAAAAGGAGAAGAGGAGTGAAATGATAAATGAAAACCAAGGAAAGATGGCTTTGGTATAAAAAATGAGGACATAGAAGAACTTCTTAAAGATATCAAAGTTTTGAAAGTTAAAAAAGAAGTTGAATTAATAAAAGAAACAAATTGGAGATTTGATTGTTATGCATTATATACGTGTATCAAGATATCACACTGTTCTCTATAAATATGTACAAATACAAGGTGTCAATTATAAATAATAGCATAAACAAAATTAAACAATTGAGGAGAGCTTACTACTGAAAGGCAAAAGAAAATTCAAGATAAAAAATAGGAGACTCTTCGAACCAAGAATTGCTGATTCCATTTCAGCAGCTGCTAAGCATGAGGGGGGAAAAAGTACAGGAAAGTGATGTTTAGACCCACATTTGGTAAACAGCTGACATTTGTTCTTATGGCAAATCAAAACTTCTCTGAAGGAGCTAATTCTGTCCTGAAAGCTATCAGACATAAGAAAAAGGATTTTACACCTGCACATATTTTGCTAAAAATCTATCAGTCCATGAAGAAATGTTCCAATGACTTTTTTACTTTTATTTTTTATTTTTGAAGATTTTGGCCAGGGCTGGGTTTGAACCCGCCACCTCCAGCATAGGCGCCGCCCCATGAAGAAATGTAGCAGAGGAGTTATAAAACCTATTTGAATGTAATTAATGAGCAGCAGTATTTATTTTGAGGAAGCATATATAATTAAAGCTCTTATTTTCCTGAGATGCTTTGTGCCTATTTGTAATATAAAGTTACTGCCATAATAAATATTTTATGAAATATTTTATACATTTTCAATCAGGAAGGTTTCTCCTGATAACTAGTCCTCAGTATTGCCAGAAGGACAGCTTCCATTCTTTTCCTCCCACCATCCTTACCAAACCAGTAAAAATGTGTTTAGCAAGCATTGTCTGCATTCTCCACAAAGTCAAGTCCATCAGGTACTTTTTATCAAGGTGATGGGCATGTCAGCAACTGTGGATAGAGTTAAGTGTTCCCTCCTGCTTGAATCATCCTCCTTTCTAAGTTTCCAGGACACCATCATCTACATTATATTTCCTCCTCTCAGTCTCCCCCTCTGTGTTTTTGTAGCCAACTCATCCTCCTCTGACCTGTCTCTCCAAGGCACAGTGCTTTAGGGCTTGGCCTTGGGCTCACTTTTCATTTCATCTTCATTCTTTCCCTTGACAATCTCTTTTAGCCACATGATACCAGATGCCACGTTTGATGCTGATGGCAATGTCAATGTTCAACTGCTTATTTGGCATTGTCCAGTAGAAATGACCAGGAATCTGGAGTAAAATTTCCAAAATACAACTCTTGATACAACAAAATACAACTCTTGAGAACTTTTACCTCGCTCCAAACCTATTCTGGCCTCAGTTTTTCTTTCCTCTGTCAAACCCTGGGGATCACCCATGTTCCTCCTTTTCCTTCACACCCACCTCAAGCAGCTGGCCCATCAGCCACTTTTCCAGCTCTATCTTTAGGACACATTTTGGATTCTTCCACATATTTTTTTTTTGAGACAGAGTCTCTCTATGTCACCCCTGGTAGAGTACTGTGGCATCACAGCTCACAGCAACCTGAAACTCTTGGGCTTCAGCCATTCTCTTGCCTCAGCCTCCCAAGTAGCTGGGACTACAGGTACCTGCCACAACACCTGGCTATTTTTTGGTGCAGTTGTCATTGTTGTTTGGCAGGCCTGGGCCAGGTTTGAACCCACCAACCTCGGTGTATGTGGCTGGTGCCGTAACCACTGTGCTACGGGCGCCAAGCCACTTCCACTTATTTTTATCTCATAAGTTACTTGTCTCTTGCGTACATCAGTAAATAGATGGCCTCCGATTCTCTGACAGTAACCAGAGAAATAAATTTGAAAAGTTTAAACAACCTCTTTTTTTCTTTTCCTAATATTCACTGGAGGCACAGACAGGTTTAGAGCTAAGTGGAAGATGATTATATGCAGAGTAACTGAACAAATATGTAAAATTATCGTAGATAGTGGGAGCCAGGGTTTTTGCTGTTAGTGAAGGGAGTTGTTACAAATACAAAAGAAGTGGAATGTGAAAATGAACCAGGAATGTGATTTGGAATTTGCAATGCTGGAATAAACTCATGGTTATTAAAACATACAGGTATATACCTAGATGACCAAAAATCACCTTACAACAAAGATATCTGTACCAGATTGTTTATTGCAGCCCAATTCATAATTGCTAAGTCATGGAAGAAGCCCAAGTGCCCGTTGATCCACGAATGGATTAATAAATTGTGGTACATGTATACCATGGAATATTATGCAGCCTTAAAGGAAGATGGTGACTTTTCTTCTTTCATACTTACATGGATGGAGCTGGAACACATCCTCCTTAGCAAAGTATCTCAAGAATGGAAGAAAAAGTATCCAATGTATACAGCCCTAATATGAAGCAAATTTATATCTTTCATGTGAAGACTACAACCCAATTATTGCACAAGAAGACGGGGAAAGGGGAGAGGGAGGGAAAGGGAGGGAGAGGGTGGGGGGAGAGAGGATAAAGGGTGAGAACACACTTGAGGTGCATCTTTGAAGGGTCAGGAGAAAACTACCAAATGCAGAACAAAAATGCTTTCACACAGTAAATGAGAAAATCTCATGAATGTTATGTCAAACAGGTGGATGAAAATATCTCAGATTGTATATGAAGCCCACACACTGTACCCCATGATTGAACTAATGTACACAGCTATGATTCAATAAAAAAAACCAAAAAAAAAAAAAACATACAGACAGATGTGAAAATAAGTATAGGGGTGAGTGTGTGTGTGTGTGTGTGTGTGTGTGTGTGTGTGTATTTCCAAACTGTGGGCCCTGAGAAGATCTGGGAGAAGCAACATCCTCAAATAACACTGACCATTCTTATTACCTAGATCTTGACTCCTAAATAATGTTCTCCACGAAAGAACACAGGAATCCTTAGAGGAGATCATGATCCCAGGATTGGGGCAGAGATAGTATGAGATGTGCCTGGAACATCTTATTGTGTCATAAAGCAAGACAATAGCTATACAGTGTTGTTGAAAAGAATAATATTTCCACGACAATACTCCCAAAGTAGGAAAGAGCACATGTTACTCCCAGGGGACTTATTCGTTGTAAGTGGGAGATTCCTTGTTGCCTAAGGTGTTAACCTAAAATATATGAAAATTCACCGTGGACCCTATTTGGAACAGTAAAGAAGTTCAATAAATGTTAGTTCTCCTTTGCCTTTTACCCAGAAATGTCATCCCATTGGTTGACTACAAAACTCCCAAATGGTCCCATGTTTTAAAGGGTCATCATCTTGAAAGCCAGAGAACAAATATGAGATGAAATAAATGAAGAACACGGTTGTATCAACTTATTAATATCTATTATTATGTTACTGCGGATCCTTTTGTGTGTTTTATTGAAAACTGACAAAAGATGAAACTATAAGAAGTAAGTTGGGTGGTAAGAATAAAAGTAGATGCTTGGGGCACTAAACAGAGCAGAAGTAATTTGAACTTGGCTTTTTAATATATATATTATGCAGATATATATATTATATATAGCAGAAGTAATTTGAACATGAATTTTTAATATATATTATATACATAATATATACATAATATACAAATATATTTATGTGTGTATATATATGTACACACACATCATATATATATTTGTGTGTATACATATGTGTGTATATATACACATGTGTGTATATATGTATACACAAAAATATATATATTATATATATATATTTATATACACACATATATGTATACACACAAATATTTCCCTTATGATAAGATTAGGGAGGGTATGTCTCCTTCCCCCCATTTTCTACTTCCATCATATATATATTTGTGTGTATATATACATATGTGTGTATATATATGTAAACACACAAATATATATATGATGGAAATAGAAAATGGGGGGAAGGAGACATACCCTCCCTAATTGTATCATAAGGGAAATAATACAACTATTGAAAGAGCTGATCCAGTCAGAAGAAGAAATAACAGCTACCAAAAATGTGAAACATAACATGTGCTTCCATTTGACCTAGGAAATAATAAAAAATATTTTTCTTTCAAAGGTAGAAAACAAAAACAAAGCAATGACTGGCGCTCTTCTGGAACTCACCTGTTTATTGAATGTCCATAACCTTCTTTTCCCAGATGCTGTTGTGCTCAAGGTCCAGGTGGAGATGTGTCTATCGTTCCATTTCTTGGAATATGTTTTTCCCCTCTTCCTCAGCGTCTGTTATGTTAGCCATGATTGGTCATGTCCCCACCCCCAAGCAAACTTGTACACCAGAGGGAAGAGCTGAGATTTGAGAAAGAGCTGAAACCAGGTCCATGCAAGAGGAATAGGCTACGTGGGTAAGGAGTGAGCCCCCTAGGGAATCTCAGTGTATGCTAGCATGCGAGCTGTCTGAAGGGCAGCTGAGTAGGTTACAGATAACAACACAGATTTTACCCGGGAACATAACCCTGGTTGCATAAGTGATTTCTGTGAACACCATACTTCATCATCTTTTCCAGAGTGGAGCAGCAAAGTGCCTGGTATGCTTAAGTAGAGTGGAAGCCTTCTTATCCCCACTGTCCCACTGGGGACTGATGAGTTCAGCTAGTTATCTCCTAGACAGAAGAGGGAGTTCTGTCTAAAATTGATAAGTTTTGATTTATTGGAATGTTTAGGAAAAGTTCTGAAGTGTAGAGAACCAAGGAATAAGACAAGAGGGGGGCCAGGCACTCAGAGGAAGGCTTTGGACTATGTAGGCTTTGGACTACGTAGGCTTTGTACCTAGGAAGGGACAAATTCCTGATCAAGTTCAAACTCAACCATTGTTGGTGATGGCTGTTTTTTTTTAATTATTACTTTTTATTGTGTTAAAATGTGCATAACATAAAATTTACTTAAAATTATTTTTAAGTTTTCCACTCAATAGTATTAAGTATATTCACATTATTGTGCAGCCACTGCCTCATCCATCACAGACCTCCTTTCATCTTACAAACCAGAAATGCTATATCCATTAAGCAATTGCTCCTCATTCCTCCCTCTCCCAGGCCCTGGTAAACACTGTTCTACTTTTGTTGTTATGAATCTGACTACTCTGAGTGCCTCATATAGGTGGACTAATGCAGCATTTGTCCTTTTGTGTCAGATTATTTTACCTGGCATAATGTTTTCAAGGTTCATCCGTGTTGTGGCGTGTACCAGAATTTCCTTCACTTTTAATGCTGAATAATCTGTTATTGCAAGTATATACTGTTTTTTGTTTATCCATTTATCTTCTGATTTGATTTGTTTCTACCTTTTGGCTATTAGAAAAATGTTGCTGTGAACATTGGTGCACAAATCAGTTTGTATCCCTACTACCCATTCTTTCTGGAACATACCTAGAAGTGGAATTGCTAGCTCAGATAACAATTCTACTTTGAATTTTTGGAGAAACCATCACACTATGCTTCACAGTAGATAAAACATTTTGCATTCTCAGCCACAGTGCACAAATGTTCCAGTTTGTCCACATCTTCACCGGCCCTTGTTATTGTCCCTTTTTTTTTTTTTTAATTCTGGCCTTCATAATGAATGGGAAATCTCTTACTGTGGGTTTGATTTGCATTTCCCTACAGGGATGCTGACCATGTTTCCATTTATTTATTTAACCATGTGTATCTTCTTTGGAGAAATGTCTATTCAAGTTTTTTGCCCCTTTTTAAATTGAGTTGTTTGGGTTTTTGTTGTTGAACATGTTGACTTATTTATTGACTTACATATTTGCCTGTTTTCCCTACCCAAGTTGCTGTGTCTGTCTGAGATATGAAGCCTCCTAGGTGAGGTTGTCCTGTTACCGGGATCATGTCCCTACCTAGATATGAAATCTCATTGCTCAGATTGAATGGCAGGGCAGCCATTCTCAGAAGCGTTTGTGGGAGGAAGCTGTGTTTACTGTTAAGGAATTAAACTCTCCTTTGGGAGGCAAGCGGTTTTGAAATACCTGATTTGATGTGCTTACAGAGTGGGCTATACTGCTCAGACCTTTTAGAAAACTGAATAGTACAGCCCTTAGGACGGGGACCCCTGTCACCCCTAATAAGAATGGGGACTTTTGCACTGAGGGAGACAACTCAGGTGACTGCACAGTGGCATCAGAGCTGAAGGCAGCAAAATAACACTATTCTTTGCTCGGATCCAGCCCTAAACAAACCTCTCCTAGGGGTGTCCAGCCTTTTTTTCCCTCTGCCCTCTGCCGTGCATTGGAAGACTAAGAGTTGTCTTGGGCCACAGAGTTAAGTATGCAAATACTGACAAAAGCTGATGAGAAACAAACAAACAAAGGCCTGTGCAAAGTTTTCATGATCCCAATACCACAGATAAATAAGAAAACGTCCTCATGAAATCAGCACACAGCCTGTGGGCTCCAGGATGGACACGGCTGGGTCTAGCCTACTTCCACTGCCTTCAGACTGAGGCTATAGGAAGTCCTCAACAGGGCCAGGGATTTGCAAAAGCAACTGGGTTGCATTTTTTTTCTTTCCTATTGTGAAGCTAATCATCTGTTAAAATGTCTGCTAAAATGCTTAACCTCGGCAAGGTTTCTTCCAGTATTAGTGACCCCATTCATCTACATTACGAGACTGCATTTCTTTATCCTTTGCCTCAGGATGTTACCGATTGTATTTTTGTAAACCCCTTGTGGTCAGAGCAGAGGGCTGGTGTGTACTGTAGGGAAAGCCCCATGTGAGCTCAGCAGTGGATGAATGGGCAGCTGCATTGACTCAAAGGCAAACTGAGGTGTGGGGGAGGCAGGGAGGTTTGGAAGAGAGCAAGAGCAGGGGGAGGTTTGGAAAGCAGTGAGGGAATACAGGGGAAAAGAAGAGGGGGGAGAGAGAGAGAGAGGCAGAGACAAAGGGATGAGGCAGGATGGAGAAACAGCCCCTAGGGTGTGTTACCTGATGAAGAATGTCCGCCTGTCACGGTCCTGCCCATATGCAGAGAGAGGGGATAGGTCCAACTAGCTTTATTATCAGAAGGCCAGCAATTCTGGAGAACAGTGAGAGTAGCCTCTCTAAAGCTATTCTGTCTTTCATTTCTGACACCACAGATTTATTCATAAAAGTTAAAAGCAAGAACTGTACTAACCCTTAAGCAATAGTAATTAACTCCTTCTTTAAACAGCAATAATCAGCATAACCCATGCCCCATAATAAACAATGATCGGCACAACCCCTGACCCAAAGCAACATTGCTAATTCCAGAGTTCATCTCCTAAATCAGTCACCCTAAACTACTCAAGAATTACACTTTTAGGTTAACGCTGACTTTACAAAACCACAAGGATGGAAGACACGAGGTGAAGGTCATGCAGGACCAGCCAGTCTGGCTGTGTCCCTGAGGCCCTGGCCGGACGACTCAATCTTATCCTTACTACATGCGCTTTCGGATATAGGGCCGCCGTGAGAAGGAGGGAGCAGAAGTTGGGATGTGTGTTTGGTGTGGAAGATTCAGTATGCATCACATGCATCAGGCACGTATCATGTGTCTTCCCATGTCTGTATCAACTTCTAGGCTTTACTGCTGTCTCATTAAGTAGTGAGCTTTTGGTAGCTAGTGTCCAAGCAGAGAGGGGTGATGTAGTGGTTAGGAGAACAGAAGGTCAGCTCCCTGCACTGACTGTGAACTTGAATAAGATGGTTTCAAGGTTTTCTCCCATCCCCACTGGAAGCCTCTCTAAAATTACTCCTATAAAAGTGTGTATGTGTGTGTGTGTGTGTGTGTGTTTCCTTTTTAAAATAAGGGAGAAATTGAACATGGGTGATGCCAAAGATAAATTTTGTTTTTTGCATACTTCCTCTGTTATACCCAAAGTCAATCCGGACTATTTCTTTGCTTTTTATTAGCTGAAAATAAAAATGAGTTGAGTTTGGTCAGCGGTGTTTTTTCCTCTTAACTAGATGAAATGTCAAGCTTTGCAGTGACCAGAAAACAGATAATTTAGAAAGGAAACAAAATGATGGTAATGGACAGACTTCAGAATAAATGTCCTATTGTAGTAAATTGAAGGAACTGGTCTTATCTTGATGCATTAATAGATTCAAAGCTTATTACACAGTGTCAAAATAGCCCTCAGTTTATCAAAGACCAGTTGACAATTTTTTTGTCATTTTTTTTTGTTTACCTTTGTCTATATTTGAGGGAGGAAGGATAGAGATCGTGAAAGCCTACTGACTTAGTTATTAAATATTACCTGCTTCATTTTAATATTCTCAGAGTGTTTACTCGCTAACATTTGAAATAACTCGTTTTGCTTTATAGTGAATACAGAGGAAATCCCTGATTCCCTATTGTAGGAATTAGTTACACCTGGAAGGGAGTGTAGGGGACACCAGAACTGACCTGTTCAAGAGGAAGGGACTCTTCTGTGAAATGGGTCACAACCACAGCCACTAACCACCCCGACTCAGGCCTCTACACCATGGGAAGGGCACCTCTGTCCTCTGTGGCACCTGCTACCTCGACACTGCCCTTTATTTATAGCAGTTTGAGTTTTCTGTGTGTGTCTTAAGATTTTGCTGTCCTTGGACAATCTAATTTCCAATAAATCTTCAAAATTTCTTGTCCTTTTAGTTATCAAACCGCATTACAGAATTATCATTATGATGATGACAATATAAAGGGCCTTCTGCTTTGTTGATCTCTTGATTTAAACTTGTCTTGCTATTTTAGAAAAGATGGCCTTTGTACTGTTATTTTTTTTCTTAAATAAGCTAATAGGGGCTCAGGGTGTTTACTTTCTGTGTGTGTTTAATTTTACAAATCAATGTGTTTCTGTTATGAAAATCAGTGGAAAAGAGTATAAGTAGAAAATAAATAACCAGAACAATAAAACACAAAAATCATCATTGTGATTTCTTAGCCCTTGCCATTTTCTTTTTAACTTACTCGCTTTTTCATCTCCCATTCAACAAATATTTATTGAACACATCTGACAGGGAAGATCCTAAAACTCAGGGAGCTCAATTTAGGGAAAAGACTAAAAGGTAGAAAATTAACCAGTGCATATCAAGCAATGGGTGTACGATTCTTTGAGAAGCAAACAATTATCTAGGTTGCTGCAGAGATTATTTTCATCATTATTCCAATAAAAATAGTGAGAATTTGCAGAAACACACTTTTGGGCCGCTGGGAGAACTTTAGTAGGCATGGAAAAATAAAAAAAAGATGTAACCGATGATTCAATTAAAGGCAAGCTGAGGTAGACAGAGACCTTGTATAGTTTTTAATAAGGAATCTAGGGTGGCACCTGTGGCTTAAAGGAATAAGGCACCAGCCCCATATGCCAGAGGTGGCGGGTTCAAACCCAGCCCTGGCCAAAAACTGCAAAATAAATAAATAAATAAATAAGGAATCTAAGGAAGAAAACCGGGACTTTATGTTCTCTGTTGAGGTTATGACTATTGCAGGCCTCTGTGCTCATTTTTTGCACAGAGAAGATATTAAATAAATAATCTGCTAAATAAATGAATGTGGAGGTGTGGTTTTCAAAATTGTGTGTCATTAACCAGTAGGACAAAAAAATTCTTTCCTTAAGTCTTTGTCGGGTTTTTGTTTCAAGATAATGCTGATCTCATAGAATTAATGGGGACTTTTCCCCCTCTTTTCCGTTTTCTGGAAGCTTTTGTGTAGAATTGACATTATTTATTTCTCGAATGTTCGACAATACTCACCTACACCGATAGTTTTTCTATGTGAAGGTTTTCAACTAAAAAGTCATTTTCTTTGATTGATATAAGGGTTTTCAAGTTATCTGTCTTTCTTGAGTGATAATTTTATCTTGCAAAAAACTTGTCCATTTCATCTACACTAAAAACTCTTTGTCACGAATTTGTTTGCAGTATTCCCTTATTATTCTTTTGTTGTATTCTATTTTTTATTTTATTTTATTGTTATTTGAGTTTTTTTTTTTTTTTTTTTTTTTTTGGCAGTTTTTGGCCAGGGCTGGGTTTGAACCCGCCACCTCCGGTATATGGGGCCAGTATTACCCTTTTATTTTGTGTGGTCTCTTCAGTGATTTACTCTTGATTCACAACTTGCATCTTTTCTCTTTCTCTTTTTATCTGTATGGCTAAAAGTTTATCAGTTTTCTTAATCTTTTCAAAAAACCATACGTTAGTTTCACCAACTTTGTGTGTGTGTGTGTGTGTGTGTGTTTCCTTTTTTTCTTTCATTTCCATTCCCTTGCCTATTTTGAGTTTAATTTTGTCTTTTTCCTTTCTGCCTTCTAAGATATATTTTTACAACATTTAAGACCCTACTATTTTCTAACATATGCATTTAGTGCTATGAATTTCCCTGTAAGCATTTCTTTTGCTGGGTATCACACATTTTGACATAATTGCATTTTATTAATATTTTCATTCAGTTCAAAGTTTTTCAAATTCTCTTCTTAATTTGCTCTTGACTTGTGAAATATGTGAATTTGTTTAATTTGCAAATATTTGAGAGTTTTCTAGAGATCTTTCAGTTTTTTGCTTTCTAATTTAATTCCACTTTTGTCAGGGTGGATAAAAAGAACTTCTAGGTTTTTGTAGGTCTTAAGAATTGTACAAATAACAAGTGTTACTTTTAAAGCTTGGCAGTGATTTTGTTTTTTGGTTTTTTTTTTTTTTTTTAGACAGAGCCTCAAGCTGTTACCCTGGATAGAGTGCTATGGCATCACAGCTCACAACCTCCAATTCCTGGGCTCAAGCGAGTCTCCTGCCTCTGCCTCCCAAGTAGCTGGGACTACAGGCACCCGCCACAATACCTGGCCATTTTTTGGTTGCAGCCATCATTGTTGTTTGGCGGGCCCAGCTGGATTCGAACCCACCAGCTCAGGTGTACGTGGCTGGCGCCTTAACCCATTGAGCCACAGGCGCTGAGCCACTTGGCAATGATTTTGTTTTACAAACTTTGTCATGGTAAATAAATGAAAAAATTAGAAATAATTTTATTTTGTGCTTAATTGTTGCACATACCCTTCAGGCGGTGGGTACAAATCCCTCCTAAAAGCTTGGGAAATGTATAAAAGCCCAGCCTGGATATATACTGTACTTCTAATTTTCAAGTTTAATACTCTTTCCCTAGTTAAAGATTATATATCTCTATTTCTGTATTTGAGATAGCATATATCTAATAAAGATATGACGTTCAAGTACTTTGTGTTCAGCGTTTTATTTTTATTTATTTATTTTTGTTTTTGATATGGGCTACTTTTTAAATTTTTATTATTAAATCATAGCTGTGTACATTAGTGTAATCAAGGGGTACAATGTGCTGGTTTCATATACAATCTGAACTATTTTCATCAAAGTGTTTAATATAGCCTTCATGGCATTTTCTTAGTTATTGTATGAAGACATTTGTATTCTGCATTTAGTAAGTTTCACCTGTACCCTTCTAAAATGCGCTGTAGGTGTGGCCGGACCACTTACCCTCCCTCCACCCAACCACACCCCTCCCCTTCCCTCCCTTGCCCCTTTCCCCACATTCTTGTGCTAGAGTTGAGTAATAGCCTTCATATGAAAGCCATAAATTAGCTTCATAGTAGGGCTGAGTACATTGGATACTTTTTCTTCCATTCTTGAGATACTTTGCTAAGAAGAATATGTTCCAGCTCCATCCATGTAAATATGAAAGAGAGGCTGAATAATATTCCATGGTATACATGTACCAAAGTTTATTAATCCATTCGTATGTTGATGAGCTCTTGGACTTCTTCCATGACTTAGCAATTATGAATTGGGCTGCAATAAACAATCTGGTACAGATATCTTTGTTGTAATGTGTTTTTTGGTCACCTGGGTATATACCAAGTAGAGGAATTATAGGGTCAAATGGCAAGTCTATTTTTAGATCTCTGAGTATTCTCCAAACGTCTTTCCAAAACGGGTGAATTAGTTTGCATTCCCACCAGCAATGTAGAAGTGTTCCCTTTTCTCCAC
>CAUYRH010044324.1:0-14130 GCA_963574655.1 Perodicticus potto
AAAAAAAAAAACTGTCTTCCATGAAATCTACTTTATATTACTTAAAATTATTCTTTTTACACAGATAATAAATTTTCAAACCATTCCCTACATAAATGACATTTTCCTACATTAATAATTCCAAAAACAAACTTTGTTATATAGGATTTTCCACTGATGAATAAATAATTTATTCAAGTAAATCTCTTAATGTTAAGTGTTTATATCAAGTCTTTCTCCCTCCTTCGCTTTTTTAAGTGACAAGGTCTTATTCTGTCACTCAGGCTGGAGTATAGTGGCATAATCACAGATCACGGTAACCTTGAACTCCTTGCCTCAAGCAATCCTCCCACACTTTTGGGATTACAGGCATGAGAAACTATACCCAGCTTTATTCACATTCATAGTTCTCTGAAAAGTGAGGACTCACAGGACAGAACAAAATTAAGAAAAACAGTTTAAAGCAAAGAATTCACATTTTATATCCAAAGGCATAGCCAGAATATCAAACCAAAGTATATTAGGTGAATGAAGGATCAGAGATAAGAAAACAAGTAGAAAGAAATACATGAAGCAAGGTACCCAAAATATAAGCCATATTTTACTTACAGGATCAACAAAGTCCATATTGAGTCCATAACAAAGCTTTTGGATTCGAGATGTAATTTTGTCGAACATGACTCGCTCCTGGCGGCCATCTGAAATCAATCATATGACTCATGTTAACAAATACTAAGATGGCAATGTCAAAGAATCAAATGTAATCAACATGTGAACTTTTTAACTTCATGAAACATGAAAGTTGCTAAATGCTTTAGCAACATGAAATGCTATTTCACAGAATTTTTAGATCTGATCTAAAAATTCAGATCTCCCTGTCGTCCCAGCTACTCGGGAGGCTGAGGCAAGAGAATCGCCTAAGCCCAGGAGTTGGAGGTTGCTATGAGCTGTGTGACGCCACGGCACTCTACCGAGGGTGACAAAGTGAGACTCTGTCTCTACAAGAAAAAAAAAAATTCAGATCTCTGGCTCAGCGCCCGTATCTCAGTGGTTAAGGCGCCAGCCACATACACTGAGGCTGGTGGGTTAGAACCCGGCCCCGGGCCTGCTAAACAATGACAACTACAACAACAAAAAATAAAATAAAATAAAAAATAGCCAGGCGAGGTGGCAATCACCTGTAGTCCCAGCTACTTGGGAGGCTGAAACAAGAGAATCACTTAAGCCCAAGAGTTTGAGGTTGCTGTGAGCTAAGATGTTACGGCACTCTACTGAGGTCATCATAGTGAGACTATCTCAAAAACAAAAAAAAAATTCAGACCCCCAATAGATTTATCAAGAGATTATTTTTGTTTTCTCTACTGTCTTCAAAAAGTATGGATTCCTTACTATAAGTCTTCCCTTCTCTTATAATCAGAAGGCCTCTTGCAATAACTTCGCATATAATGTTTTCTCGTCTCATATGGCAGTCAAAATCTATCATTACCCCTAATAAGTGGCTTTCTGTTTCCTTCAGAATAAAAGTCAAATCATTAAAACAGTTTACAGAATCCCACACAACCTGCCCTGTGTACCCACCTCCCCAACTTTACCTCCAACTCTTTCATCCTCTTTGCTTACTCTATTCTACTTTCATCCTCTTACTTACTCTACTTACTCTACTCTACTTAACTTTACTACTCTACTCTTTCATCCTCTTACTTTACTTACTCTACTTTCATCCTCTTACTCTACTTTGGCAACTCTGGCCTTCTGGCTACCTACACCACCTTTAGGTATTTGTTCAACATTAGCTTCTCCGTGAGACTTTCCCTGATGATACTATTTTAAATTGCAATGACCCAAACACAACCCTGATTTTCTTATCTGTCTTCCCCTTCTATGTTTCTTTTTTCTTCATAGCACTTGTCATTATCTGACATGCTATATATATTTTACTTATATTTTTCATGATTTTACACTTAGGTTACAAATATTCCCCTTTATCCATCCAGACAAAAAGTCCCAGTATTCTTTGTTTAACCTCAAATAGTAGTTCCTCCAAGTTTTATTTAACCTTACCAGGAATGGTAGATATATCTAATCATTAAATAGCATTAACCTTCAGCAAATCACATAATGTTATCAGTCATTTCACAGGTCTTCATTTGTTCTATTTATCTCATTTATAGTGACAATAAAGTGAGATAAGGTAAAAAGTGGTTCTGTCAAAACAACTTTGGTATAGTTATAACTATTATAGCTCAGCGGCTAGGGCACATACACCAGAGCTGGCTGAGGCAAGAGAATCACTAAGCTCAAGTTTGGGGTTGCTGTGAGCTGGGACGCCACGGCACTCTACCCAGGGTGAAAGCTTGAGACTCTGTCTCAAAAAAAAATGGTCAATCTATAGTAACTAATAAGCAACACATTAAATATGTGCTTACACTTAGCCTTCTCCTTCACATAAGTATTTTCAATTTTAGTGTCTGGCACAAAAATTCTCAAATAGCTGATCAAGAATGAACAATAAGGGCGGCACCTGTGGCTCATCGAGTAGGGCGCCGGCCCCATATACTGAAGGTGGCAGGTTCAAATTCGGCCTCGGCCGAACTGCAAAACAGGAAAATAGCTGGGCGTTGTGGCGGGCGCCTGTAGTCTCAGCTACTCGGAAGGCTGAGGCAAGAGAATCATGTAAGCCCAGGAGTTGGAGGTTGCTGTGAGCTGTGTGATGCCATGGCACTCTACCGAGGGCGATAAAATGAGACTATGTCTCTACAAAAAAAAAAAATAATAATAATAATAATAAAATAAAAATAAAAGTAGAATGAACAATAAGGCATCACTATTAATTCATTAATTCATCATCACTAAAAACAAGTTTTTTCTTCTACACCAATATATTGGCATGAAGATAGCCCTTCTCTTTCTGATCACTCTTGTGACCTCCTTTTCTGGCCAGCACACATAAAGACCAAGCTGACTTCATTTTATTGAAACTAACTCCATCTTGTTCCTCAGCCTTCATTTTGCAGTAGCATACCGAAAGCGTTTGGTAACCTACTCCCTCCCCAGCCCCTCGTCCTTGCGTCTGCCCCAAGTGATAGCAGCTCCTTCCCAGATCAGCCAAGGACAAGTATTACTCAGTCCCCTAGACCCCTAACAGCTCACCCCACACCCTCTCCCTTTTTCCTTTCTGTACCCTTAAAAAACCCCTTCTTTTTGAGGCTTGAGGCTTCTCTGTTCTCCTGCTGTGCCAGGAGCAAGAAACCTCAGCCCGGGCTTGTAAATAAACAACCTCTTGTTCTTGCATCAGACTTGGTCTCCGGGTGATTTATGTGGGAGATCCCTTGAGTTAGGCACAACACACACATTTGCAATGTTTAACACTGGAACACAGTAAATTAACTGCCCACACTGGGGATGAACCCTCAGTGCTCTACGAATTGGCTAACAAGGCAGACAGGTAACCACAAAGTAACATTAGCAAACCTGCAGTACCAAAATTCTTAAGTTAATCAGGAAACTAAGAAAAAGTACACCAGTAATCACCTTAACTCACACCTGAGAACGGGAGGCCAACTAAAGTTCTAAAGGTCCAATGATCTACTCTTCCCTACCCTATCATTCCACATCATCAATTTTTTAACCCAGATGTTGATTTTATCACATCAGTAATCTCTGCTTCTCACTTGTCAGCATTAAACTCTTCTCTCAAGCAAGGTCTTCCTTAATTTGGCCTCTCTTTCCCTCTTCTACTGTTCCCTGTGAAATATCATTAAGTCCCCTTCCCACATCTGCATCATTGCTTACACCTTACTCTGTCTAATGTATGTTTTTTCATACATTTAACTCCTACTCATTCTCTAACTCTTTTCTCTGCAGAAAACATTGCTAATCCTATAAGAGCATGGATGTGCCTTTTCTTTTTTTTTGAGACAGAGCCTCAAGCTGTCACCCTGGATAGAGTACCGGGGCCTCACAGCTCACAGCAACCTCCAATTCCTGGGCTCTAGTGATTCTCCTGCCTCCGCCTCCCAAGTAGCTGGGACTACAGGTGCCCGCCACAATGCCCGGCTATTTTTTTTTTTTTGGTTGCAGCTGGGCTGGATTCGAACCCGCCAGCTCAGGTGTTCGTAGCTGGCACCTTAGCCACTTGAGCCACAGGCGCCCAGCTGGATGTGCCTTTTCTACAAGCTACAAAGTTTCTATTCCCTCTATTAGGCCACATAGCTGGTTCTTAGTATGATGAAGACTAGCTCAAATGTCAGCTTCTCAGAGAGGCCTTCTCTGACTACTCAATCCAAGGTTATTGTCTTTGTCTTTTTTTTTTTTTTGCAGTTTGGCCCGGGCCGGGTTCAAACCCACCACTCTCAGTTATGGGGCCAGCGCCATACCCACTGAGCTACAGGCACCGGCCAGACATGGTGGCCCACGCCTGTAATCCTAGCACTCTGGGAGGCCGAGGCAGGTGGATTGCCCTGGAGCTCAGAGGTTCGAGACCAGCTTGAGCCAGAGTGAGATCCCTGTCTGTACAAAAAGAAAGCTGGGTGTTGTGGTGGACACCTGTAGTCCCAGCTACTTGAAAGGCTGAGGCAAGAGAATTGCTTAAGCCCAAGAGTTAGAGGTTGCTGTGAGCTATAACTCCATAGCACTCTACCGAGGGCCACAAAGTAAGACTCTTGTCTCAATTAAAAAAAAAAAAAAAGATCATTAATTATTTTTTTTTTTTTGAGACAGAGTTTCACTTATTAACCCTCCATAGAATGCCATAGCATCACAGCTCACAGCAAACTCCAACTCCTTGGGCTCCAGGCGTCCTCAAACTTTTTAAACAGGGGGCCAATTCACTGTCCCTCAGACCGTTGGAGGGCAGGACTATAGTTTAAAAAAAAAAAATTATGAACAAATTCCTATGCACACTGCACATACCTTATTTTGAAGTAAAAAACAAAACGGGAACAAATACAATTCACAACGAAGCATGTGGCCCGCGGGCCGCAGTTCGAAGGCCCCTGGCTTCAAGGACCCCTGGCTTAGACGATTCTCTTGCCTCAGCCTCTGGAGTAGCTGGGACTACAGGCGCCCGCCACAACACCCAGCTATTTTTTTGCTGCAGTTTGGTCAGGGCTGGGTTTGAAGCCACCACCCTTGGCATATGGGGCTGGTGCCCTACCGAATGAGCCACAGGTGCCACCCAATTTTTTTTTTTTTTGAGACAGTCTCACTTTGTCACCCTCAGTAGAGTGCCACGGCATCATATCTAACAGCTTGAGCTCAAATTCTTGGGCTCAAGTGATCCTCTTACCTCAGCCTCCTGAGTAGCTGGGACTACAGGTGCCTACCACAATGCTCAGCCATTTTTAGAGATGGGGTCTCACGCTAGCTCAGACTCAAACTCATGAGCTCAAGGAATACACTCGCCTCAACCCCCCAGGTGGCCAGGTAAGCCATCTCACCCAGTCAATTAAATTATTTTCAAAAGAAGTTCAAAGCACAGTAAATATATTCTATTTTTTACTCTTTTTTTGATCAACATAAGTGTGCTACAGAAGTTTAGCTGTAGGTTGAAGTGTGCCATGAGATAAAAAAAGGTTGAAAAACACCACACTACATGAAAATAATTGATTCTTTACATGTTTATTCATTTCTTTTTTTTTTTAATTTGGAAGTCTCACCATATCACCCTAGGTAGAGTGCCGTGGCGTCACGGCTCACACCAACCTCAAACTCTTGGGTTTAAACAATTCTCCTGCCTCAGCCTCCCAAGTAGCCGGGACTACAGGCGCCCCTACAAGGCCGGCTATTTTTTGGTTGTAGTTGTCACTGCTATTTGGCAGACCCAGGCCAGGTTCGAACCTGCAACCTCCAGTGTATGTGGCTGGCGCCCTAGCTGCTGAGCTACAGGCACCAAGCCATGTTTACTCATTTCTTACGTACACTTACTACTCCCACCCACATCAGGATATAAACTCCATGGGGAAAAGGATTTAACTTGCTTTGTTCACTGCTAAATCTAACTCCTAAAACAGTTCCTAGCACAAAGAAGTGCTGAAAAATGCTTTCTGAGTAACTGCATGGGTTACTATTGCCTGTACTTCACCTATCAAAGCATGTGTCGTATTTTATATTACTTTATTTGTTTTTTTCAACTGATTACA
Source organism: Perodicticus potto (assembly GCA_963574655.1). Taxonomy (NCBI): domain Eukaryota; kingdom Metazoa; phylum Chordata; class Mammalia; order Primates; family Lorisidae; genus Perodicticus; species Perodicticus potto. The sequence continues at coordinate 6,120 of CAUYRH010044324.1, forward strand.
AGATCTTTGAAAGTAAGAACCATGTCAGCCTTCTCATCACTGTAATCCCAGTGCCCAGCACAGTACCCACACACAATGAGTTGTCACATAATATAATGAATAAGGAATGGAAAAAGGGAGGAAGGAAGAAAGGGAAGGAGAGAGAGTAAAAGAATCTGGAACAGAAGAAAGATTACCAGACTGCAAATGGATGCTGCAGAAAGTATTATTTGGTGAACTTTTGTATCATTCTATGTATATACATACATATATATGTACAAGTATATAAAATGTGTTTTTTGTTATGGATTACAATACAAAATTTTGAAAACACTATACTAAATTCCAAAGCAGTTTACAACTCTGTCTGCTACTTTGTCATTAACTGCAATGGTCTCAGTTTTTATTTTAACTGTCATCTTCTTAAGGAATGGTACTCTCCCATTAGGAAAAATAGCTCAAGACAACAGATGAGCAAAACTCATTTACTATTCCCTTCTGTTCTGTTATGTAACAATTTTCATATGGGCTATTCCTAAATCACTAAGACCTTTAAATTCTTTGAAGATGGAGCTGCTTTCTCTCTTACAGTGTTTAGCAAGATATCAGAACACTGAATAAGTACTGCCAGATGCCCTCCTGAATAATTACTTTAAAACTATAGTAGTTAGTCTGCTACCTCATGAGCATGCCATAAATAAGGACAGAAAAAAACAAAAAACAAGGCTCAGCACCTGTGGCTCAAGGGGCGAAGGTGCCAGCCTCGTACACCTAAGCTGGGGGGTTCTAATCCAGCCTGGGCCTGCCAAACAACAATGATGGCTGTAACCAAAAAAATGGCCGGGCGTTGTGGCGGGCGCCTGTAGTCCCAGCTACTTGGGAGGGTGAGGCAAGAGACTCACTTGAGCCCAGGAATTGGAGGTTACTGTGAGCTGTGATGCCACAGCACTCTATCCAGGGTGTCAGCTTGAGGCTCTGTCTCAAAAAAAAAAAAAGCCCTACACACGTTAAAACACAAAAGTAAAGACATAAATCTAAGTACAGGTTGTATATTAACAAGGCCTGGGGAGCCAGTGCACATGGGTGCTTCACACCAATAATCCTAGCACTTTGGGAAGCCAAGAAGGGAGGATTGCTTGAGTTCAGGATTTCCAGACCATACTGAGCAAGACCAAGACCCCTGTCTCTACAAAAAAAAAAAGAAAAATGAGCAGGGCGTGGTGATGCATGTCTGTAGTTCCAGCTATTTGGAAGGCTGAGGCAGAAAGATTGCTTGAACAGACTGTTGTGAGCAAGGCAGGTGCCACTGCACACAAGCCTGGACAACACAGTTAGACTCTGCCCCCCTCCCTCAAAAAAGAAAGGCTTGCTGAATGTTACAATGGCAGAATCGATAGCATGAATCATCTGGATTAAATTACGCTCTCTGAAAGGAGAAACAAAATAAACTCTGCTTTTTAAAGCTAATTGTAGGCCACCATGCCTGTAATTCTAGCACTCTAGGAGTCTGAGGCAGATGGATTGCCTGAGCTCACAGGTTTGAAACCAGCGTGAGCCAGAGTGAAACCTCACCTCTAAAAAAAACACAAATAGCCCGGTGTTGTGGTGGGCACCTGTAATCCCAACTATTTGGGAGGCTGAGGCAAGAGAATTGCTTAAGCTCTTGAGTCTGAGGTTCCTCTGAGCTATGATGCTACCGCACTCTACCAAGGCCTGGGGAGCCAGTGCACATGGGTGCTTCACATGTACTTTGAGACTCTGTCTCAAAAAAAAAAAAAAGTACAGTGTTGGGTGGCGCTTGTGGCTCAGCGAGGAGGGCTCCGGCCCCATATAACAAAGGTGGCGGGTTCAAACCCAGCCTCGGCCAAACTGCAAAAAAAAAAAAAAAAAATTGCCAGGCGTTGTGGTGGGCACCTGTAGTCCCAGCTACTCGGGAGGCTGAGGCAAGAGAATCGCCTAAGCCCAGGAGTTGGAGGTTGCTGTGAGCTGTGTGATGCCATGGCACCGAGGGTGATAAAGTGAGACTCTGTCTCTACAAAAAAAAAAAAGTACGCAGTGTTGTGGCAGGCGCCCATAGTCCCAGCCACTCAGGAGGCTGAGGAGGGAGAAAAACTTAAGTCCAAGAGTTTGAGGTTGCTGTGAGCTATGACATCATAGCACTCCACTGAGGGTGACAAAGGAAGTCTCTGTCTCAAAATTTTAATTAATTAATTAATTAATTGATCTAACTGTAGATACTACTTTTTAAACTACAGTATTTCAAGGGCACCCTTAGCTCAATGGTTAGGGCACCAGCCACATGCTCTGGGGCTGGTGGATTCGAACCTGGCCCAGGCCTGCATAACAACAACGAAAAAATGCCGGGCATTGTGGCAGGCACCTGTAGTCTCAGCTACTAGGGAAGGCTGAGGCAAGAGAATCACTTGAGCCCAAGAGTTGGAGGTTGCTGTGAGTTATGATGCCACGGCACTCTACCTACAGTGACAAAATGAGACTCTGTCTCAATAAAAAATAAATGAATAAACTACTATATTTCGAAGTAGACTCAAAAGGTTAAAAAAAATCAACAAAGGTATCACCTAGTCCAACAGGTCCATATGTTTTCAATATATCTTTGTTACTGACTTATCACAAGACTATCAAACATCGCTCCCGTATCTCTTTCTAAAGGTTTAAAAACTAGATGCTCCCCTCTCACTCACAGGAATGGATCAATAAAAGTGCACTATGTATTTTGGTCTTTGGTCTCATTAGCTAAAATGGAGAGCTAGAGAAATTCAGACAAGGATGTTCTCAAAATACTAAAAACAAGTATTTAGTTGTTTTTAGTAAAACTACCCGCTATCCATTCATCTCCTTGGCTGCAGTTAAACCAACCCGGACAAAATCAAATCAACTACCTGCTTACCCAGAGCACTTATCACTATCCTGCATTCTGCATTAATTATTCTCATTCATTCCTTGAGAAGCTATTCCTGGCAGGTCCTATGCTAAATGTGAGTGGCAAAGTCCCCATCTTTGTTTTTTTTTGGCCGGGGCTGGGTTTGAACCCGCTGCCTCTGGCATATGGGGCCAGCACCCCACTCCTTTGAGCCACAGGTGCCGCCCAAAGTCCCCATCTTTGAAACGTTCCCAATCTAGTGGTCAAAGCAGAAGCAGTGAATCCCAGCCTAGTGGCCAAAACAGAAACATTCAATCAATCAATATTTATTTACTAAAGGCCTATAATTTTAAGTAATTTTACTGCTTTAACAAAGGCAAGTAGATTCAACTCAAACCTTGTTCTAATCTGTCTCATATGGCTATTACCTTCCAAACCTGATTAAATCTACTCCCAAGGCAGGGACTGTCTCCTCTTAGAACCTCACATAGCCAAGCCAAGGGCTAGGCACAAAGAGGGATTCAGCAAGTCTAATGGGAAATAATTATTGAGAAAGAATACAAGTCCCTGGTTCTTCCCAGTCCCAATCTTGTCAGAGGTCTTGGTAACCCTTCTTTGATTCTTTCTTCCCATGAAGGGGAAGGACAGTTAGTCCTTGTCCCAAACTCTCCTCTATCAATACCCCTGGGGCATATGGCATCACAATATCTTACAAAGGACAAATTACAGGGAGGTGTCTGTCTGGAATCCATACCCTTATCTTCACCCCCGAAAAGACATCAGTAAGTTGACAGGTACCCCTGTAATGTATAGAATCTCTTTCTTCTTTCCTGGTTGCTCCCTGTGCCTAGGACCGGTCACCAACTCCGCGATTCGATTTTGAAATAAAAAAAACTGTGTTGTCAGCTATGGGTTCGAACCCTGGCATCATCATCAACTAACTTTTGACTCAGTCATCGAAACCTCTCTCTGAACTTCAGGTTCTTCGTCTGTAAAGTGGAGCTAATAATCCATATCTAGGAGGTTGAGTAGTGAGAAATAACAGTTTCTGGAAGGTGCTGGGCGCACACAGTAACTGCTTGATACAGGGTTGGTGTCATTCTTTTGAAAGACTGCAGGATGACAAAGCCAGGAGCGGGGCAGACTGACAGAAGGCAGAGGCCGAGCTGGCTGACAGGGCGGGAGGCCAAGGCGGGAACAGCACGAACGGCGGGAACGGCGGGAAGCCGCGGAGGAGGACTGGCTGCGCAATAACCTCCGCGGCGGCAGCAGCCCGCTCCCTCACCCCGCTCCTCACCCACCTTGCCGCCCCCTCCCCGAACCCCTCACCTCGCTTGATCACATGCATCGCAGCTATTAGCTGAGGGACTGAAGGATTCGAGACCGGGCTGCAGCTCTGAGGCACTGGCGGGATCGAGAAGGTGGCTGAAAGCAAAAGACTAGGCTCCAGGTGCTGCTCAGGCGCAGGTTGGGGCCAAACGGCACTTTCTCCACCAGAACACAGACGCACCACAATCCAAATCCCCTTCCCGCGCCCGCCACCGGTAGCGCGCAGAGGAACGTTCTGACGTTAATCGACGCCGCTCACGCCTGCGGGGGTGGGCTGAGCAAGACTAGTGGAAAGCAGCTATCGCCTGGTAGGCGCCATGTTGAGTTTGGGCAAGATTCTGGAAACCGCCCCTCTCTCTCTTCAGCCACCGTGGGCATGTCTGAGCATGCCCGCTAGGAACGCTGTTCTCCTGCCGCCATGTTGCGTGTGGGCAAAGCCGAATCGTTGGGCCTCCGGCCTTGACGTAACCGGCCGAGCCCACCAGGTCAGGCCCTGCCCCTCGCGCCTGCGTGTTCCCGCTAAAGTCAAAGTGGTTCTGTTATTGAAATAGAAACGCGTAACCTTCTCGAACAATTTTTGTTGTTGTTTTTATACATTATAATTAACCTTGAGACTGCTGTCTGATATGGGCTCCATATACAGAAGCAAGTGGAAGCGTCAGGGCTCTTAGATCGATCAGAAGCCAGGCACTCAGTTAAGAGTTGAAGAAAGCCATGCTAAGCCAAGGGCGTTTGGATTTCATCCTGAAGTAAATCGGAATCCTGGGACTCCGGACGTGACCAAAATCCTGTAGAAACAGGGTCAGCAGTAAGGCAGTTGTCATCTGGTGAAGGGAGGATGGACTTGGTGACTGAATGTGAAGAGTAAAAATAGAGGAGAGCCCTAATATACGAGGCTAATATAGAAGCTTTTGATTTGGACTACTCAAACTGATCTTTATGAAACTTCATTTGTGGCATTCTCTCCCTAAAACCTTTCAAAACTTATCATTTGGGTTCTCCATTCTCTCCAGAAGCTGCCTGGGCTCCTTGTAAAGTAATTCTAAAAGTCAGAGAGTCATAGGTGAAGCTCTAGGTTCCCTCATGACTCTCCATGACTTTTAGAATTACTTTAAGAAAGCCTTAAGATTAAGAAAGCCCAGACTTAGGATTGCCTTTATTTAGTAAATAAAATGTGTCCTAGATATTGCATGAGATTATACTAAGAAAATGTTCACCTGAAATTCAAAAAAATAATAATAATTTTTTTTGAGACAGTCTCATTCTGTAACCCTGGGTAGAGTACCCTGGCATCATAGCTCATAACAACCTCAAATTCCGGAGCTCAAGTGATCCTCAGCCTCTGGAATAACTAGGACTACACCACCACATCTGACTTATTTTTCTATTTTCAGTAGAAATGTGGTCTCACTCTTTCTCAAGCTGGTCTTAAACTCCTGAACTTAAGCAATCCACCTGCCTCAGCCTCCCAGAGTGCTAGGATTACAGGCATGAGCCACCATCCAGTCCTGAAATTCAAATTCAACTGAGCTTCCTGTATTTTATTGGTAACCCTAACCAAAAAGCTTTTCTTTTTTTTATTTCAGTTTAATGTGAGGGTACAAAGAATTAGGTTACAATGTTTGCATTTGTTAGGTATACTCCCTGAGGTAGTTCTATCCTGCCCCCAGGCCGTGTGCCATATACCCCCTTATTGTGCCTATCAAGTGGGAACACACCCATCCCCCTTCTTCCTCCCCTTTCCCCATTCTGGTTCCCCCTTCCCTCAACTTGAATTGAATTTGGTTTTTCTCTTAGTGAGCATGTATGTATTAGATTGTCTCCTGGCTTCATATGAGCATTGACTATGTTGGATGCTTGCTTGCTTTTCCATTCTTGTGATGCTTTACTAAGAAGAATGTGTTTCAGGCGGCACCTGTGGCTCAAAGGAGTAGGGCGCTGGCCCCATATGCTGGAGGTAGCAGGTTCATACCCAGCCCTGGCCAAAAACTGCAAAAAAAAGAAAAAGAAGAATGTGTTTCATCTCCATCCAGGTTAATACAAAAGATGTAAAGTGGGGTGGGTGGGATGGCTCACCCCAGTAATCCTAGCATTCTGGGAGGCCAAAGCAGGTGGATTGCTTGAGCTCACGAGTTCGAGACCAGCTTGAGCAAAAGCAAGACCTCCCCGCACTGTCTCTACTAAAAACAGAAAAACTGAGGCAAGAGGATTGCTTGAGCCCAAGAGTTTAAGGTTGCTGTGAGCTGTAACACCATGGCACTCTACCCAGGGTGACAAAGTGAGACTCTGTCTCAAAAAATAAATAAAAAAGGCTGGGCGCGGTGGCTCACACCTGTAATCCTAGCACTTGGGAGGCTGAGGCAGGTACATTGCCTGAGCTCACTGGTTCAAGACCACCGTGAGCCAGAGCGAGACCCCGTCTCTAAAAAAAATAGCTGGGCATTGTGGTAGGCACCTTTAGTCCCAGCTACTTGGGAGGTTGAGGCCAGAGAATCACTTAAGCCCAAGAGTTTGAGGTTGCTGTGAGCTGTGATACCACAGCACTCTACCCAGGGTAACATAGCGATTCTCTGTCTCAAAAAAAAAAAAAAAAGAAGAAAGAATGAAAAAACAAAAAATAGCTAGGCGTTATGGCACGTGCCTGTAGTCCCAGCTATTCGGGAGACTGAGGCCAGAGGATCACTTTAACCCAAGAGTTTGAGGTGGTTGTGAGTTATGACTCCATGGCACTCTATGAAGGGTGACAACATGAGACTATGTCTCAAAAAATATATATGTATACATATACAATCACCTTTATACCTATTAGTAGTTTACAGTTAAGAAAGTGGACTTTGGAGTCAGACTTCCTAGATATTGGCTCTAAGACTTAACTAGTTTGTGACCTTGAGCAAATACTTAACCTGTCTGTTCCTTGGTTTCCCCATCTGCAAAATGGGGATGATGATAGTTTCTCCTTGAAAGCACTGTTGTGAGGCTTGATCTACATGAGCACTTGGTATAGCACTTGGCATGTAAGTGAGCACTCACCACAAGTTCGGTCTTGCTATTTTCATTGTTAGTGCATCTTCCTTACACTGTAAGTTTTAAAGTCATATGTAAATCATCCCCAGCTTGTGTCTAAGGGTGTCCTTTACTCCTTACCCCATCTTTACTCATTCTTACCCTCATAAGTCAGTGCTGTCAGCATACCAGTTATTCTCTCTCTCTTTTTTTTTTTTTTGAGACAGAGTCTCACTATGTTTCCTTCGGTAGAGTACTGTAGTGTCACAGCTCATAGCAACCTCCAGCTCTTGGGCTTAAGTGATTCTCTTGCCTCAGCCTCCCAAGTGGCTGGGACTACAGGCTTCCACCACAACTCCCAGCTATTTTTGTTGTTATTGTTGCTGTTATCATTGTTGTTTAGCAGGCCCAGGCTGGGTTCAAACCTGCCAGCCCAGGTATATGTGGCTGGCACCTTAACCACTGAGCTAGGAGCGCCAAGCCACACCATTGATTCTCAATTGAGGTAGTGGTCAGAGTGGAAAGGAGGTAAGGAATTAAGAACAAAATTGAGGGCTCAGCGCCTGTGGCTCAATGGGCTAAGGCACCAGCCATGTACACCTGAGCTGGCAGGTTCGAATCCAGCCCAGGCCAGCCAAACAACGACGGCTGCAACCAAAAAATGGCCGGGCATTGTGGCGGGCACCTGTAGTCCCAGTTACTTGGGAAGCAGAGACAAGCGACTCGCTTGAGCCCAGGAATTGGAGGTTGCTGTGAGCTGTGATGCCACGGCACTCTATCCAGGGTCACAGCTTGAGGCTCTGTCTCAAAAAAAAAAAA
>CAUYRH010044325.1:0-10812 GCA_963574655.1 Perodicticus potto
CGCCTCTGCGCCCGGCTGGGTTTTTCCATTTTTTTCATGAGTCGGGGTCTCACTCTCGCTCAGACGAGCCTCGAACTCCTGAGCTCAAGCAATCCTCCCGCCTCAGCCTCCCACAGTGCTGGGATTACAGGCGTGAGCCACCGCGCCCAGCGACTCTATCTTTTTAATGGCTGTATAGTATTCCATGTAAAACATAAACCACGGTTTGTTAATCCATTCCTGGGTTGGTGGGCATTTAGGTTGTTTCCACATTTTGGTGATTGTAAATTGTGTTGCAATAAACAACCTAAACTGAGAAAATGCCAGGAAGGCTATGTTAATCAGTTTGATGAAAATAATTAAGATTGTATATGAAACCAGCACATTGTACCCCTTTATTGCACTATTGTACACAGCTATGATTTAGTAATAAAGACAATAAAATAAATAAATAAATAAATAAATAAATAAATAAATAAATAAATAAACAACCTAGTGCACATGTCCTTATGATAAAATGATTTTTTTCTTCTAGGTAGATGCCTAGTAGTGGGACTGCAGGAAGAAATGGGAGGTCTAATTTGAGTTCCTTGAGGATTCTCCATACTTCCTTCCAAATCAACACATTTTTTCTGTTGTTGCCGTGGGTAGATAGATAATTAGAAGCAATATGGTGAAGTACCAAGAATTGGAGGGTGAAATCTCCTGTATCTTAAATTTCCTTCCCTTGGCCATGATATGTCATGCTCACCTCCAGTGTAGCACTCGTGACACTGTACAATAAGCATTCGTTTTTATGGCCGTGTCCTACTAGACCCCAGGCAATGCAAAGGCAGCAAAATGTATTAGCCATCTTTTTATCACCAGCCTCTAGCTGATAGTCAGTTAATGCATTTAAATGAACAAATGATATGTTCCCTTTTAAGTAAAAATAAATATTCTCACTCATAGCAAAGGTAGAAAGGACTGCACCTTATTGCAAAATGCAACACATTGTCATTCAGTGATCTCTTTTCGTTGTGTATATTTGAGATTTACAATATGATACTATGGGATATATATAGATAGTAAAATGGTTACTATAATGAAACAGATTAATATATCTATCACCTGACATACTTACTTTTTAAAAAATGATCTCTTTTTTTTTTTGGAGACAGAATCTCACTCTGTTGCCCTGGGTAGAGTGCTGGGGTGTCATAACTCACAGCAACCTCAAACTCTTGAGCTGAAGTGATCCTCTTGCCTCAGCCTTCTGAGTAGCTGGGACTACAGGTGCCACCTACAACACCCAGGTATTTTTTTTTTAGAGACGGAGTCTCACTCTTGCTCAGGCTGGTCTTGAACTCCTGAGCTCAAGCAATCTGCCTGCCTCCGCCTCCGAGATTCTGGGATTACAGACATGAGCTACCATGCCTGGCCTAAAAAATGATCTCTTAGGGCAGCACCTGTGACTCAGTGGGTAGGGCATCTGCCTCATGTACTGAGAGTGGTGGGTTCAAGCCCAGCCCCGGCCAAACTGCAACAAAAAAATAGCCGGGCATTGTGGCAGTCACCTATAGTCCCAGCTACTTGGGAGGCTGAGGCAAGAGAATCACCTAAGCCCAGGAGTTGGAGGTTGCTGTGAGCTGTGACACCACGGCACTCCACCATGGAGTGATAAAGTGGAGGGCAATAAAGTGAGGCTCTGTCTCTACAAAAAACAAACAAACAAACAAAATGATCTTTTAATAACAAGAGCTGTAAGTGAAATGTTCATAATGGTGGGTGACATTGAGGGTGTAATGCTTAGTCATAGGCATTATGTCATTTAATTCTGACTGCAGGCCCTGTAAGGTAGATGCTACTGTTCCTCTGGTGTACACAACTGGGGCTTAGTAAAGTTGAGTAACTTGCCCTGGGCCATATAACCTGTAAATAAAGGAAACAAAATTCAAACCCACTTGTGCTTGACACCAGAGACTATGTTCTCAACCACTGCGCAGGACTTCCTTCTCTTTCCTGCCACTCAGTTTTCCTGATTATCTTCAAAGATAACCTTGAGACAAGAGCCTATGTGAAATGTAAATGTATTCTGTAACAGGGACGTGATTCATTGTGTTTGGGGGCATCAGAGTTTTATATGAAAATGTTAATTTCTGTCAAAGACATTTGGTCTTATGTATTTTCAAATGTTGGCTTAAATTAGAGTGCCTTTGTGTTATGAAAGCTATGCTTTTTGCCAGCCATTAGAAAATTGTGGGGTGGATGAAATTTGTCATTACAGAGTAAATGCCCAATACAGATCGACTGAGTGATTGAGGCCTTCCTGTGTCCACCTTTGCTTGCTGTTGTCAGCACTGCCACGTGCTCAGCAGTCACCGGCATTGCTTACACACTTCGTGCTTATGCACCACACTTCAGCTAAATGTGGTTCATAGGTCAGCTTTTGGGTGACTTGCACACACGAGATTGCTTCACCCAAAAGAATGACTTTCAATACTGGAATTTCAGGAATTCAGCTGGGTATGTCTCAGCAACGCTACTGTCTACCAAGCCAATAAAGAGACCCAGATTCAATCAGAACTTAGACTTGGCCAGGTGTGGTGGTTCACCCTATAATCCTAGTACTCTTGGAGGCCAAGGAGGGTGGATTGCTTGAGCTCAGGAGTTCGAGACCAGCCTGAGTGAGTGTGAGACCCCGACTCTACTAAAAGCCAAAAACACTAGTTGAGCATATTGGCAGGTGCCTGTAGTCCCAGCCACTCGGGAGGCTGAGGCAAAATCGCTTGAGCCCAGGAATTTGACGTTGTTGTGAGCTGCAATGTGACAGTACTTTAGTCTGGGGCAACAAAGTCAGACTTTGTCTCAAAAAATAATACTAATAACTTGGACTTTTATGGTATGATTTGCATTTTTTATATGTCACAAACTAAAAATGGAGCAATTTTCTTGAACTTCAGTCTCCCTGAGAAATGGGCAGATACTTTATCTGAAACAAATTTATTTCCAGTACCTGTCCCTTTTTTATCCTAGAACAAATGCCTAGCAGCTGTCTCTACTATCATTAGTTTCCAGCTTAATAAGCTCTATGCTCCTTTCTTATGCCCTCATATATTTAAATTCATATGCTACTAAATAATCCTGCCTTTCCACCTAATAATCCTTCTGGAGTATTGGCTGTTAATCTTGTAAAGATTCAGACATTTTCACATTGCACAGACATCTTGCCCTTAGTGTTTACCTGGCAAAAAGAGCTCCTTTGAAGAACCCAGCAAATGTGAGTCAGAGGAGCATCTGAATTCAAATGTCAATTTAATTATATTTCACACCTTGCTTAAATTCATCTTGCCTCAGTGTTAAAAACCTCTTACAAACCCTTTTAGCAACTTTACTTAGTTTAAGATCTTAGTAATTCGTGCTTCTCATTTTTACATGATGCCCTGAAGTAACCACTTTAGATTGTATAATGAAAAGGCCATGAAAGAATTAAAAATTTGTCATTTCTTCCAGTCAAGAGGCCACCAATGATTCCTTTATTAAACCAAACTCTTGCTTCTGTGTTTTTCAACCTTCAGTCAGTGGCAGAGGATGAGGTATGGGGTGGAGTTCTGTGTTTCAGCGCAAATCAGAGAATCTCCTATTTGGAAGAAGCCTTAAAACACCTCCTTTCTCCATCCTTCTCTTCATCTCTGTCCAGCCATCTCAGCCCCGAAGTCCTGGCAGGTGGTTCCCAAGCCTTTCCTTGAGTGCATTAGTGAAAAGGAACTCCTGTCTCTGAAGGAAGATAAATCCAGTGATGGATGGCTCATTATAAGGAAAATGCTCTTTGGGTACAGATAAAAATATGCTTCTCTGTTTATAGTCACCGGTTAACCTGAGTTCGGCCTCAGAATAAGTATCACACATATTTCATTCCCTTTGTTTCCCCTGGCAGCCCTGTAGGTATCTGTACATGACCAAGTCCTCCAAGGAATGGTGTTCAGAATATTTACCATTCTGATTCACCCTATTTTGTTAAAAAAAATTCTTAAAACTTATCTATGACACACATACACATTTTTATTACTTAAAAAAATGTAGAATACAAAAACCTTCTCAAACCTTGCTCCTCCCACAAGAGATAACCTCCCTGAGCCATTGGTAGATCGTCTTCTGGCTTTCAGTCTGTCTCAAGTGCAGATTTTAAGTGAATTACTCTGTTCCCTTTAAAAGATATACTACCTGAGTTTTAAAAAATCAGGTTTTCCAGATCAAGAAGTGTGGTGGTGTTTTCGAGTGGTTTTCCACATAGATTTGAATCTGTATTTTGTTATTAAAAAAAAACTTAAACATACAGCTATAATTTTAACTATGGTCAGCCTTTTGGAGATGTAGCCTTACAGCAAGAGACAAATGTGGATTTGGGTTAGGCAAATGATGAAGTTTGTTTTAGTTCAAAGGAATTTATATTCTAGTTGAGAAGAGGAAGAATTTTATAGCTTCATGGACTTAATTAGGAGTGCTAAAATCAAGCCTTTTGGAGAGATTTCCTTTTCTTTAAACACTAAGAACATTCATAATAATATCCCACAAATATCCAATTTTGTATAACCCAATTTCATAGAACTGCATCTCCTCTTTTCACTTTGAAAATTGTAGTCAACCATATTGTGTATCTATCTACTGGATGATTTTGCAAAGGAACAGAAAAAGGTTCTGTACTACTGGATCAGTTAGCTAGCTCAATGTAGCACGTATTTCTACTGAATGATTTTGCAAAGGAACAGAAAAAGGTTCTGTACTATTGTATTAGTTACCTAGCTCAGAATAGCACGTATTTCCTAATAGTGCTCTGCTTTTAAGGGTTGATCTTCAATAGGGATAAAGTAGATCAGAGTTTTCCTATGTCTGGTGCTTTGCCATTGAATGTGCATTTTAGGAACAGCATTGAATACTCTGAATCATAAGTGAGAAAGGAATGTCTCCTTCAGTTATCTTTGTGAATTGATAATTGAGAGAGAAGGAAAGTCTGAGGTTGGTGCTAGTATGTCTTAAACATCTCTAACATTAACCAGCTCCTTTTAGATGGAAAGGACAGGTCTATTCAGGCATTGCTTTTGACCAACCACAAAACATAGCTAGAATTAAAAAGAATTGTTTTATTTTATTGCTTTTACAATAACAATCTCTTTATATTTATGGTAATTGATATTTATTTTTCGTTAAAAGAAATATTCTTAAATCAGTTTATTTGGAGAGGAAAAATGAGTTAAAGAAAAATATGAAATAAACAATGCACAAGTGGTGACTGGTTATCAAATGGTACAAGGATGAATTTAGCAAACTGAGATATAAACGAGGAACCAACTAGAGTGAGACCATTTTCCCATGTCAGTGTTGGCTCCCTTTGGAAGTTTTCTGTCTCTCCTGTTCACAGCTACATTCCTATGACATCAGTCATTCTTCCTCCTAACAGCCGGGGCCTGGATAAGGGCTGGGAGAGGCCTGTTCCTGTTTTGTTCCTCCTTCAATAAGCTCATCCCAGTGGTGTTTCTCTCACTAACCACCTTTTCCTTGGGACATTAGCTTCCTCTCTCAACATCATCATCCATTCTGGTCATGGTGCTTTGCTTTGGACAACTGCGTCTCATATGTTGCTCATCCCTGGATGAATTCCCCATCTAAGCTTTCTCCTTTGTCTTTGTGAAAAGGAAATAGTATTCTACTTTAATTTTGGTGTCAGTGAAGATGAGATCCATCCACAAAAGAGCATGAATTGGAAGAGGTAGAGAGTGGAATGATTGACATTTGGAATAAAAGATTATTGTGTGACAACTTGAAAATACTGCTAAATAGGATCTTTTGATTGGGTTCAATCAACACAAATAGGCTCAAAAAATAGGTAACCATGAGAAACCTCAGCAAAATTGAGATGTCATAGAAATTTCCAATGATGTAAGAATCATATCAAGTGAGGTTTGCAATTGTGTTCACCACTCGTGATTGTCAACAAGAAAATCCAGCTAAAAGACTTTGTTTACTAAGAGCACCACCATTTCTCCTCCAACTAACAAGAAACATGGCATGTCAGTCCAGCACGTGTACACATCCTCATGCACGCACCAAGTTCCATTGACAGGCAGGACAGGGACAAGAACAAGCCATGCTGGAAGAGGAACAGACGTCCTATGGCATTATTAATGGATTATTAATTTTTAGAGCATTTTGGTAGAGTAAAATACACTTAACATAAAATTATACTGTAACTATCATCCTTTTATTCAGAAAGCTTCTTAAAGGACTTTAATTCTTTTTCAGTAAGAATTTTGGCAAATGATAAGTCTATGAACAACTGCTCAAAGCAAATAGCAGCTTTTAGAGTCCCTAATCCTATTGAAGTCTATGGGGGGAGGAGGAGCTAGCGAGGTACCCTCTAGAAAATACAAAAATGAGCATTTGAGGGTGGACAGCACACGTATTATCAAAACTCATCAATATCATAAGTTTTCTTGGTAAATAGACCTCTGAACTACCTACTCTGAGATGATATATGATAAGGGATCTTTTTTGACATTGTAAATCTTATTTTTAAAGAGAATTTATTTATTTGCTTACTTAAGATTTCTTTTCCCCCAATCCCTTGCACCTTTAGGGTTTCCCCACTGGTAATATTTTGCATGTGTTGCTGTTCTAAAGAAAGAAAAGACAGGATTGGAGTTAAGGAAGAGTGGTAGTAGAAGGCCAGACGGAAAGTATGATCCTCCAGGCATGCAGGTCCTGGGAAAGGATGAGAAAGGGCACCCTGTACATCTGAACTACATTATAACCTGTGAGAGTTTCACTAGAAAATGATCACTGCTTTTGATGAATAAGTAAGCCTTCCATCAGTGTAAATGTCTACTTGGTATAATAAGTTACTTAAGCACACATTTGTTTCTGAGTAAATGGAAATGAAACACGTGTGACAGAAGACTTCTTTTAAAAAGAGATTAAGAATATTTTATAAATTACTCTTTTTTTTTAAAATTTGAGATCTGGAAGGAGTCTTAGAAGCAATCCAGTTTCCTCATTTTAGCCTGACCCAATTAATCTGTGAACTGGAACTAGACATTAAGACCCCTGACTATTACTTTATCCACTGTACCATTTTCCCCCTCCCTCAATTTTAAGAATTCTCTGAGGGTTTGTGTGAAGAAGGATAGGCTGTGCCCCCTAGTTACTTTGAAAAAAATCAGCTTCAAAAAGAAATTAGGATTACTTATCAAAAATTGAGTATGAGTAACTAGACGATTCTGGCTGTAAAATTCACAAAAAGTGTTATGTGCAATTTTTATGTATTATTGGCAAATAGGCCTATTTTTAATGTGTGGGAAATGGGTGAGAAAACAGCAGACAATGCCCCAAGATCTCTAAAAACAACAGAAACAGCTATCTGCCCAGAATGTCTCCATGGTGGGTTTCTTTGTCTTCCTTTTTAAATATGAAGAGGGAGCCTGCTGCCTTACCTCCCTCAATAGAATCCACATAGCCTATAAATAGGTGGACCCTAACACCCCTCCAAGCCACTGCTGGGCCTTGCTGTTAGTTCCTAACCTTCTAGACAGCCTTCCTGTCTAAAGGATAGATTTGTGTAGCCCAGTACCATAGTGATCACAGGTCTTCTATCAGGGCAGACCTACTGGTCCTCTGTCTTAGTCAGGAGAGCTGGGGTTTTTTTGTCATGACCTACACTGTTTCATGGACCAAGCCACCCCCACAGCCTTTGGGTTAGCAGTCTTATGTCTTGGTCTCTGGGTCCCTCGAGAAACAAGTTATGACTCTTATTACATTATGGCCAGAGTTTTCAAAAGGACAATATTAATACCAAAATCCCAAAACCCATTAGTCTTGCCTGCCATTGCTTCCTAAGGATCTTTATGTGTGTGTTAATCTCCGTGACATTTTCTCCCTGGTCCTTGTCCACAATGAACCTGTCCGCAGAGTTTTTCTTCTTGCCTTCCTTGGGCCTTGAGCTCTAGCTCCATTCCTCTATGTAATCAGTTATCTTCTGATGTCCCTCACCTTATAAGACACTTTAAATTCAACAGAATCCACATAGCCTCAGCTTTCTTGTACTCCATGTAAAGGATGCAGCATGTTATCGATTGTTTCATTCAATACATATTTACTGAACAGCAAACATAAACCAGGCACCGTGATTCCAAGGAGATAAAGCCTTGGTCTTATGCCCAAGAGAGGGACATGGTACACAGATGAGAGAGATAGCATATTAAACATCCTCAAAGACAATGTGCTCAAAGATAGGCACAGACCTTAGCAATAGGGGTGGATAGGGAAGCAGATGGAAGTATGGGGAGTGTCAGGGAAAGTTTCCTAAAAGAAGTTACTCCTAAACTTAATCTTAAAGAATAAGTAAGCATTCAATAATGATTACAGAGAAAAATGTCCAGGCAGGGACACAGCATTGAAAACATCTCAGATGCAAAAGCATAAAGGATATAAAGTGATAAGAGGAGTGAGTGGCTAGGCAGTCACTGAAGAGTTTTAAACATGACATGAGACTTATGGTCTAGAAGGATCAGTCTGACATTCCCCATTCTTCCACCTGCTTCCTTACAACCCCCTCACTAGGGTTTGTGCCTGTCTTTGAGCACATGGTCTTAGAAAACTGTAAGATGTGCAAGCTGGAAAGGTGGAGATAAATGAGACTATGGCGATAATCTAAAAATAAATTAATAACACACGAAAGACCAGGAGAAGACAAATTTGAGAGCTACATAAAAATCAAAATAAGTAAGATTCAGTGATCAACTGGCCTTGGGGTAAGTGAGAAAGAGGCAAGAGTTGAATTAGGAGTAGGCTTCTAGGGTGAGGATTGAGTGGATGGTAATAACTTCCAATTGGAGCAGACGTTAAAGGAAGGAAACTGGTTTAGAAGAATGAGTTTGGTTTTGACTGTGTGGGTTCCATATTGTGCCAACATGGAAGTACAACACATATTTAGAAATGTAGGTAAGTTAAATATTTGTTTAAAACGTTTGAGTGGATGAGATCCCTCAAGCATATTTTATAGAATGATAAGAAGAATAAGGTAAGAATGAAACCCTGGGGAAAATTCACATTTGAAGAAGATTCAGAAAAACAGTTGGAAAAAGAATAAAGAGAGGTCAAGAGACCATGGAGTTTCAAGGAGAAAAACACCATTACCAGTTTCAAGTTCAGCAAGAAAAGTTCAGAATTTTAAGGATAAAAGCATGTCGATTAGATTTCCTAAGCCAATGCAGAAGGAATTTAAGTAGAGTGAGGAGGGACAGGGCAGATGAAAATGAGTTTGCAATGGTCAGAATTTCCATGAATGGGTAAAATCAAGAGGTTAAAGGGACATCTGAGAGTTTGTTTGAGTAGGGAAAAGAAAGATGAACCATAATGAGAGGGAAACAGAGTTAATGGAGAGAAGGGAATCAGAAGCATGGCAATGAGGGAAGATACAGAGAGAGAATGGGAATGCAGGTAAAATACAGATCCACAGTTTACTGGAGAAGATACGTCCAGGGACAAGATAGTGTTGGATTTGACTCACTGAATGTTCTGAAATTTGAAGATGCAAATTAAGATGGGCTCGATCCCTGTAAATTTGAGGGAATGTAGGGGAGCCAGGAAGTTGTATGAGATCGTGTCCAGTGGCCCCTTGTTAAGTGAGTCTGAGATTCCAGTTGAGAGAGAAGGGAGTCAGGGATTGCTGGAGATAACTTCCCTGGGGATTTCTGGGCACTTGGGAGGAAGGAGATATTGATACTGGGCCCAGATTAGCAAATAAAGGGCCAGGGTGGTTGTCCCAGTTTCAAACCCAGCCCAGTGCATGGTGGCAGCAGACCAGCTGTGATGGGGCAGGGCTGGGGCTGGGTGGGGAAGAAAAGAGACAATCACTCTGGCCTCCTCTCTGAAAGGGCTGTTGTCCTGGAGGATAATTTTGTTCAACCTGGTGGGCAAATTAGACCTGTTTTTATTTTTTTATTTCAATATATTTAGGAGGCTTAATTGTCTTGTGTTACATGGATAAACTGTATCATGCTGAATTCAGGACTTTGGGTGTACCCATCACCAAATAATAATCATTTTTTTTCAGAAAGCGTTAGGCAGGATTTTTAATGTTTGTAATAGAAAAAATAATAAATGTTGTCATTAATATGCTATATATGCTAATTATCCTGATTTGATTGTTACACATTGTGTAAATACATCAAAATATCATTGTATATCTCATAACTAAATACAATTATTACATGCCAACTAAAAATAACAGGAAAGAAGGGAATATGAATAAAAGCAAAATCAAGTTTCAATTATGAAATTGTATTTTATCAGTTCAATATTTAAAATAAAAATTTGCATATTGGTACCTGGCCCTTATTCTTACATTAAAGTGAAAAAGTTGTTTTTTTTGTTAAGTAGGAATTTATCTATTTATTTATTTTTTTACTGTCTTTATTATTAAATCATAGCTATGTAAAATAGTGCAGTCAAGGGGTACAATGTGCTGGTTTCATATACAATCTGAACTATCCAATGTACTCAGCTCTACTATGAAGCTAATTTACAGCTTTCCTATGAAGGGTATAACCCAACTATATAGCACAAGAATATGGGGAAAGGGGCAAGGGAGGGGAGGGGAGGGGGGAGGTTGGGGTAGAGGGAGGGTAATTGGTGGGGCCATACCTATGGTGCATCTTAGAAGGGTACAGGCGAACCTTACTAAATGCAGAATACAAATGTCTTCATATAATAACTGAGAAAATGCCAGGAAGGCTATAATAATCATTTTTATCCCCCACCACCTCCACACCTATTTTTATGGTGATGTTTTCAAAGACC
>CAUYRH010044326.1:0-10970 GCA_963574655.1 Perodicticus potto
TTATCTCAATAAATGTTAATGGCTTGAATTCTCCATTAAAGAGGCATAGATTGGCTGACTGGATTAAAAAACACGAGCCATCCATTTCCTGTCTCCAGGAAACACACCTAGCTTCAAAAGACAAATTAAAACTCTGAGTTAAGGGTTGGAAGACATTTTTTCAGGCAAACGGAATTCAGAAGAAAAGAGGAGTTGCGATCCTATTTTCAGATACATGTGGATTTGAAACCAAAGTCAGAAAAGACAAAGATGGTCACTTTATATTGGTCAAGAGAAAAATACAACAAGAAGACATTTCAATTCTAAATATTTATGCACCCAATTTAAATGCTCCTAGATTCTTGAATCAGACCTTACTCAGTCTGAGCAATATGATATCCGACAATACCATAATAACAGGGGACTTTAACACTCCTCTTACAGAGCTGGACAGATCCTCTAAACAGAAATTAAACAAAGATATAAGGGACTTAAATGAGACCCTAGAACAACTGTGCTTGATAGATGCATATAGAACACTCCAACCCACAGATAAAGAATATGCACTCTTCTCACTGGCCCATGGATCATTTCCCCAAATTGATCATATTCTAGCATACAAAACAAAGCTCAACAGAATCAAAAGAATTGAAATTTTACCTTGTATCTTCTCAGAACACAAGGCACTAAAGGCACACAAGGCACACAACTCCAACAAAATCGTTAAACCCCACACAAAAGCATGGAATTTAAACAGTCTTCTGTTGAATGACAGTTGGGTGCAGGAAGAAATAAAATAGGAAATCATTAACTTCCTTGAGCATAACAACAATGAAGACACAAGCTACCAAAACCTGTGGGATACTGCAAAAGCAGTTCTAAGAGGAAAATTTATCGCTTTAGATGCTTACATTCTAAAAGCAGAAAGAGAGCACATCAACAAATTCACAAGCCATCTTAAGGAATTGGAAAAAGAAGAAGAATCTAAGCGTGTCTCTTATTATAGATATTCGGGTCATTACAAAAGTTTTGAAATACCAAAAAATCGAGAAACATAAAATCCACATGGTTCAAAACAAAGGAAGCTCTTCCAGCCACTCTGATAAGCTGAACAAGTTGAAAGTTGCACAGGTGAACCATAAAGAACTGTGTTTCCTGGAAGTGGAATAATGGACCACAACACAGTTTGTCTCAAAACTTTCATAGTGACCTATCAATTGTCTACTGACATATATGCATACGTAAGCTTTTTCTGCATTCATAGGTAAACTCCTCACACAGTTTTGACTCTACACTCTCTTGACCTGATCTCTTGAATGCTTTGCAATCAATGCTTTCATTCCCACTATTCCACTAGAAACTTAGCTTAAGGTTATCATTTACCAAAAATGAAAATTAATTTACGGTTCTCATCAAGCATGCTTACAACATTTAGGAACTCTGAATGTCTTAGGATAATGAATGTTGATGTTTTGCTCACGCCACCCTCAGAAGAAGGGTGGAGCAGGGTGAGGACTGCTTCTCATCACACCATAGTGTGGTCCAAGGCCATTTCCAAACAACAGTTCCATCTCCCCCTGTCAATGTTTTTCAACCTTTTTTTTTTAATTTCATGGCACACTTGCACCTATAGTTAAACTTCCACAGCACTTGTAAATTACTTTGATTGTAAAAAAGTAAAAAAAAAAAATAAAGAATATACTTCCTGTGCTTTGAACTTCTTTTGAAAATAAATTGATATTCTTTAAAAATTTTCAGGGCACACCTAAGATCCTTTCATGGAACACCCATTGAAAATCACTGCTGTAGAGCCTCAGAGTCATCCCCTAGATCATTTGCATACAAACGACAGATAAAAGAAGAGAAAGGGGGGAAAATGGTGTAGGGTTTATTTTTTAATGAAGGACCTAGTGCTAGAAATGATGCACAACACAACTGCCACGTTCCATTGGGAATAATTTAATCTCATTGCTCCATCTAACTGCTATACCTGCTGGAGATGAGATCTAGTGGTAGGGGCAGTAGGATAGGAAAATGGGGTAAGGCGCTGATAGCATCCTTACTGCCAGGTAACTGGTCATATGCATGTGACGCAGTTACTCCCTTCTGATAATCAACTATATCCCAGAGACCAACCCAGTGCTACCTGGAAAGCTCTGTCAGTTCTAGAATCAATATAATTTGATTATATTTAGTATATCTGTGATGATGTCGTTCTATAGAATCCTCTTATTTTCTGGCTCCAAACTTTTCTTACATCTTACTTGCCACTCTTAATTTTTTTTTTTTTTTTTTTTTTTTAGCTCTCCAGTGATGGTGACAACCTTTTTCTATTTTCTATACATCTTTTGATATATATCTACATTCCCTTATGAATATTCTCCTTCCT
The DNA here is from genome assembly GCA_963574655.1 of Perodicticus potto. NCBI lineage: Eukaryota > Metazoa > Chordata > Mammalia > Primates > Lorisidae > Perodicticus > Perodicticus potto. The sequence goes on from CAUYRH010044326.1 coordinate 2,369, forward strand.
CATTAATTTCTTCAAATAATTTTATCTCTCTTTTCATAAAAGAATATAAATCTGGACATTTCTTTTGAAAACCTCTCTAGTGGATGATAAACATCTTCCCTTAGTCCACATCACAAGGACTAAGGGAAGGACAGAAAGGGAAGTTGGCATTTTTCTTAGCAAAAATTCTAGTTGTTTTTTGAAGCACAAGTCCTCAGTACTTTTGTTTTAAGCTCTAGCCATGTAAAATTTAATACTACCATTATTATCATTAATAGAATTAATAATGATAGTATTTGTTGATTTATTTGCCAACCAGTAAAATAAGGATTTCTATGTTTCTTTAATTCCCAAAATGGTAAATTCTATTTTCCCTAATGTAAAAAAAAAAAAAAAACAAAAAAAACATGTAATTGAACCCTTAACCTGTCCAATTTTATCTTGTTTAAACTAAAAATAATTATCTGAAGGTTCTGATTCCATTTTTCTTGACTTTTTCTTTTTTTTACAATAATTGTTCTTATCAAAAACCTTTGCATAATGATAATAGTTAGCATCTATCATGTGCCAATGATGGGCCAAAGATGTATTTTATGAGAATTAACATATTTAATACTCCAAGACACTGGTACATTGGATCCCTGTTTTACAGATGAAGAAATGGAGGCACAGAAATATTTAAGAGCTTGCCTAAGAGCACATGGCTTCACTAATGGAAAACAATCTCATATGGAGACCTGGAGTTGACAGGAGGATTCTAGCCTCTATGCACATAGTTACAGTTTTCTGGTCTATCCTGTTCTTACTTTGCCTTGGTTCCTTCCACAAACTGAATTCTCTGCTTAGGTCATTGCTATTCTCCTTTATAACTATAACTCATTGATAATTTCCTGTGCTGGGCATTTACTGTAATAAAACGATAAAAATTATTGAAATTAGAAATAAAGTTTTTGCGTGTATTATTTTTAAAATAATTGTGTCCCTTAATAAAACAATAACATTTATGATAGTATTAATTAGAAAAATATACTTGGAAATAAATTTAACCAAGGAAGTGAAAGATCTGTAAGATAAGTGTATGATCTTTTAGCACTGGTAAAAGAAATTGAAGAAGATGCAAATAAATGGAAATATATCCCGAGTTTGTAGATCACAAGAATTCACACTGTTAAAATGTTCATACTACCCAAAATGATATCCAGATTTGGGACAATTCCTATCAAAATTCCAATGACATTTTTCTCAGAAATAGAAAAGCAGTTTGGAAATTCATGTAGAGTCACAAGAGGCATCTAGCAGGCAAAACAGTTGTTTAGAAAGAAAAACGAATTCGAAGGCATTACATTTCCTGATTTAAAATTATATTATAAAGCTATTTTAATCAAAACAGTAGGATATTAGCATAAAAACAGACACATAGACCAGTGGAACAGTAGAGAGAACCCAGAAACAAACACAAACATATGCAGTCAACTAATTTTCAACAAGACTACAAAGAGTACTCAACGGGGTCGGAAAAGAATATTTTCTTCAATAAATGGTGTTGGGGAAACTGGATATCCATATATAAAAGAATGAACTGGACCTTTTTCTTATACTATACATAGAAATTAACTCAAAATGGACTAAAGTCTTAAATATAAGACCAGAAACTATAAAACTCCTACAAGAAAAGTGAGGGAAAAACTTTTGATATAGTTTTGGCAGTTTTTAAAAAATATGACATCAAAAGTTCAGGCAATGAAAGCAAAAATAATTTTGACTATCAAACTACAATGCTTCTGTACAACAAAGTACAGAACCAACAAAATGAAAATGCAGTGTGTGGATTTGCAAAAAATACTTGAAAACCATGTATCTGATAAGGGGTTAATATTCACAGTACATAAGGTGTTCAAACAACTCAATAGCAAAATAATAAATAATACCATAAAAAATGGGCGAAATATCTTAATGGACATTTTTCCAAAGATAACATTGAAAATGTCCAAAAGATATATGAAAATGTATTTGTGGGTGGCACCTATGGCTCAGTGAGTAGGGCGCCAGCCCCATATACCAAGGGTGGTGGGTTCAAACCCAGCACCAGCCAAACTGCAAGAACAACAAAAAATAGCTGGACGGGCTATTTGTGGTGGGCGCCTGTAGTCCCAGCTACTAGGGAGGCTGAGCCAAGAGAGTTACCTAAGCTCAAGAGCTGGAGTTGCTGTGAGCTGTGACGCTACGGCACTCTACCGAGGGTGACGAAGTGAGACTCTGTCTCTAAAAAAAAAAAAAAAAAAAAGATGTATTTGTCACCACTTATCATTAGGGAAATGCAAACCAAAACTATAATGAGATAATACCTCCCCCCACCCCCCGTTAAGATGGCGATTATCAAATAGGCAAGAACTATCAATTGTAGATGAAGGTAGAGATAAAAATGAATGCTTGTACACTGTTGATGGAAAAGTAAATTGGTGCACCATTATGGAAAACAGTGTGAAGTTTCCTTAGACTGTTCCTCAAATTAACAATAGAACTACATTGTGACCCAGCAATCCCTCTTTTGGAAATATATCCAAAGTCCCTCATAGAGATATCTCATTTCCATGTTCATCGCAGCATGATTCAAAGCACAAAGCAGCCAAGACATGGAAACAAGCTAAGTGCCCACTCACCGACGTGCACACACATATTTATTTACACTCACAGATACACATCATACACAATGAAATATTATTCAGCCTTTGAAAAGAAGGAAATCCTGCTATTTGCAATAGCATATCCTGGAGTACATGATGATAAGTGAAATAAGCCAGACAGAGACAGAACACTGCTGCATGATATTATATATATATATATATATATATATATATATATATATATATATATATATGGAATCTGTTTTTAAAAAAAGTGGAATACATAGAAATAGAGAGGAGAATCTTGGTACCAGATCAGAGGTGAAGAGATGTTGCTTAAGGGGTACAAATTTGCAAATACATAGGAGTAACAACTCTAGACATGCAATGTACATCATGAAATCTAAAGCTATTAATAATAATATTGTGTACTGAAAATTTGCCAAAAATTTGCTAGATAGGAGATTTTATGTGTCCCTACTACTACCCCAACTCACTAAGGTAACTATGGAACGGGATGGATAGAATCATCTCTTGGCTATAGTGGTCATTTCATCATGTATATCATAACTTCATGTTGTACAGCTCCAAATTTACAACTAAAAGATAAAAATGTAAGTAAAAACAAATAATAGTGTCTACATATATTTTCCTTTTGCTTCTTAATTTTTAAAATTTCTAAGGGATAAGCTTACAATTAAGGTTTTAGTTCCATGTTGTCATCAATCAGAAATCTTTAAAAGTGTCTGTACATTCACTTAGTCAAGTTTCATTAAATAAGATACAATTCCTAAGAATCAAATAGAGATTCAGCCTACTTCAGAAGTTTATCTATGAGAGGAAGAAATAATGGTAGTAACTTTGAGAAGTTTGAAGTTCAAACTTCACAAAGATTTTAAGTTCAATAAGTACAATAAATAAGTAAGCATGACAAATAAAAAGAGAATTGAAAACTGACATGTATAGGGCAGCGCCTGTGGCTCAGTGCGCAGGGTGCCGGCCCCATATACCGAGAGTGGTGGGTTCAAACCTGGCCTTGGCCAAAATGCAACAAAAAAAATAGCTGGGTGTTGTGGCGGGCGCCTGTAGTCCCAGTTACTTGGGAGTCTGAGGCAAGGGAATAGCCTAAGCCCAAGAGTTGGAGGTTGCTGTGAGCTGTGTGATGCCACAGCACTCTACCAGGGTGATAAAGTGAAACTCTGTCTCTACAAAAAAAAACAAAAAAAGCTGACATGTGTAAACGTGTATCTGGAGTTTATTGACCCGTGAATTTTTTGCATATTCTTTAGCAGGCAATAAGAACAAATACTGTCACATATCCTTCTTAAGTAATCAAACTCCTGTCGTAAATTCTGTTGTCATGAGATTATACACAAGTCATTGCAAATAAAGTGGAATCAAATAAGCTGCCCAGAAAATCTCCTGTATTTTCTATGAGCCACTTTCAGTAAGTTCTGGTAATTCTAATTTAGACACTTCATATGCTTAGATGAAAGCTAGTAAAGAAACCTTTTCTACATCATTGTTGGAAAGGTGTTCCCATGTTCATTACAGTAGAAGAAAATTCAAATGATTGGACCTATGTTTATTGTTTTCATTACTAACATACATAGTCTAGAAACGTTTCTTAGACTTTAGTTGTAAGGAATGTAGAGGCATTCTTATTTGAATACCAAAGTTAACCTCAACCTAATGACACTTGTCAACTTTGAAAGTGAAGAATGTAAAACTGCCTGGATTTCCATGGTGATTTAACTTTGTTGACCTTTTTCATCAGTTCTTATTCATGAGGATTTGTAGTTCAAAGGAAGGTCCACAGTTTAACCCATTACAAAGTAGTATATGCTCAAATCCACATGAATTGTACCAAACATTAACCTAGCTTTTGGGATCATTTTGTGTCCTGATGAAACAGCAGATACTTAGTTAACATTTCCTAAATTTCAATTTGATTTTTCTTCTCCAAGTTTTCTTCATAGATGATCTACATCTCCATGTTTTAAATTTTTCCAAAAGAAACATAAAAATACATGAAACATTAGGGTAGAAAAAAATCAATTATCCAAATAATATAAATCAAGATAATTTCACTTGTGGTCTGCTACCCGTGAAATAACAAGTTTGAGTTTTCTTTTTCTTTTCTCAGTGTATTTTAAATTGAGTCAGAATATGTTATTAGAACAATATCAGCAGCATATAACGTGTTTTTATTAATTTTATTTTACTCTTTCTACTTCTAGACGTTTATGTTTGTATAAGTTTAGATTAGGCCATCTCATATTTTCGTAAATGTTAAAAAATGTCTAAATTTAATCCTCCAAGACTTGACAATGTACCGTGGACCTTAAGCTTGACACTTGTAATTGTAGCACGTACATCTGTTCTGCAGACCATAACAGCAGCAATGTAATGAAGATATAGTCTAGCATCAGTCATAATGGTGTGGAATTTAGAAGGGAGGTGGCTCCTTGGGGCAATATGCTTCCCTTGGGTCTGATGCTGGTTAATTTAAGGCTTACAGTTAACAGGTCTTATCACTTTCTATGACATAGAATTGGCCAGAGGCCCAGACCCAGAGCAGTTAATTGGATAAATGATCATTAATTTTAAAGACAGTATAAATCAAAAGATTTAAAAAATAGGGCTGCTACGCTCATTACAGCTGGCATCTTTGGCAAACTTAACAGCTCCTGTCCTCCCGGCACTGGAAAATTGACCCATGTTAATCTTGTATAGGATTTCAGCATAGGAAAAGTTCCAGGTCGACATGATCACCAACCTCTGTAGCTCAGACGCCAGGCAAGGTCGATGTAACGTAATCTGGAAGCCACCAGATGTCGTACATACATTGTTGATTATTTGATTTCTCCACGTACATGTAGTAAGCACTGTAAAGAAAAAGAAAGAACTGCTGTTAAGAGGTTAAAAGGATTCTGTCCAGAGCAGTGTTGAGTTTACTGATAAAATTTACTTCTTCTATCGTTGTACATGCAGTTTATAAAAGAATAGCTACCTCATTCATAGCACGCCTTTGAAGTTAACCTGAAACATATTATTTTTATGATGTTCAATTTTCCCAAGCACATTTTTTAAATTTCAATTTTCTCCTCAAACTGACTTTGGTTTTTACTTGTGCAATGAACAAATGCTGATTGAATTTTCTATTTAATCACCACTTGGTAGGCGCTAGAGATATAGAGCTAAATAAGATTTTCCCTGACCTCAAGGATCATTCAGTTCATTCAGTGAGTAAGACAGAAAAATAAGCTATTATAATAGAGTATGGCTATCGCGTGGTCCCAGGGTAGGTTCTCTGAAAGTAGATACTGAGATGCAAGTATTGCCCATCAGAGCTTCCCCAGGTCAGCCTGAGTCTTTAGATCTTTGTCTTACTCAGTGGCTCAATGCGGGCTACTTAGGAAGACATGACATTGGGTAAAGTCAAGGTCACTCTTTGTAGCTGAGGCAGACCCAAAGCTGACAGCCAAAGTCTATCTGATGACCACACTCCCTGTAAACTGGGAAGTGAGTCCTTTCTCATTGGGGAGTGTGGGTGACACATCTCTGTTTCAACCACATATGTGCAGGATGCTGTAAAACTCTTGAAGAAGGTTATAAGTCAGCCTTTAAAAGTAGATCAGAGATACATCAAGTCCATGATGAATCTTAAAAACATTAAGCCAAGACTTATTAAACCATTACTATATGTCAGGTGTGATATTAAATCCTTTACTTGGATCATCTCATCTAATATTTACTACACACTTATGAGATAGATATGTAACTATCATTCTCAGGTTACAAATGAAGGTATAGCAGTTGAAGGGTTGAACAACTTGTCAAAGCCTATGTAATTGGATTCAGTCCTAGGCCATATGACTTTAAGACCCACTGGGTATATAAATTGCTTTTCAGGAGTGTGGGCTAGACTGTTAATTTAGGAAAATAGTGCATAAAGATATGAACTCCCTAGCAAAGTTCCTAATAGAGAGTGTAAATGTAATAAACATTTGATGAAGGAAGCTGAAAGGGAAGGAGGGAGAGCTGGTTGAGGGGAGAAAGAAGAAAACTAGGAAGGAAAGAAGTTGCATTTAAAGAATGGCAAAAAATGTACTATGGTCAAATAGCTGAGTCCCAAGCATTGTTAAGATACTCTCAAACATTTCCAACCCCCCCCCCAAAAAAAAACAAACACAAAAAATTGAATGAGTATTAAGCATGTTTGTATTCTCTGTATGAGAAGATACTCCTGAGAATGTTCCTTCCATCCTCTATTTTTAAAAAGATATGTATGTGACTAATCTTTTCCCAGTATGCATCAGAATTATCCTATTACATGGGGATTGTTAGCAGGGTTCTTCCCATCTTACTGGACTATCTCATTGCCTTAGGACCACTTGATTCTTGGCTCAAAAAGGACTGTCATTATCCCTAGAGTAGAATGGACTGTCTACTGGATTTGACTTCCCAGAATTCGTTGGTCCTGTATCTTCAGCTTCTATATTCCCAACTCTTTTCTAGCTTTCTCTCTTCCTAAGCATTTTGTATTCATCCATCTATTCTACCACCCAGCAGCAGCTGTGTATTTTGCTCAGTTCTCAGGCCCAGTAGAAATGTTTCCATGAGCCACAAGCATCAAGTCTGTTTTAGTAATATCAACATAGTTACCTGATCCTGTCTACCTTGAGCATATAACATTTTTGAGGTTTATTGGTACTTTTCATCTTAGATAGGATTTTGTCTTTAAATCCCAGTAGGTTTTGAAGGTCTCATTGAATAGATTTTCTAATTCTTGGCTATATTTTAACTTATGAAGCCTGCTTTTAAAGCCTATTATTTGTGGTTTCCAGAGTTGAGAACAGTACCACATGTTAATAGAGCCTATATTCTGAGATTCCATCAATAGAAAAAGAATGATAGTAGAGGGGGATAATACCTCTGGTTGCTCTTTATGTGAATTTGGAAGAGAAGGCATGTCAAAAAAATCAGTTCTGATGGCAGCCCTTTGGAGCCCAAATGTTCAGCAGTGCTTCAGACTATCAACAGAAATCCTCCCCCATCACACTTCACAAGAATCTCTATAAAAAGTAAAACCACAGAAGCTGGTACATCTGTGATCAACTTACGACATCACCCCAATCAAGAGCATGCAGATGTCTGATTTTTCTCCTGAATACTGGTGATCTGGACTATTACCAGGGTGATATCCCAGGCCAGGGCAGAGGTTTTACCTGGAGTGATTTGGGAAACAAGATCTGAACAATGAGTGCTGGAGGAAGCATGTGCTTAGCATCGAATCCAAGGTTTAGTGAGTATTGGTCGATAAGAAATGAAGGCGATCATTTTCAAAACAGGTATTAACAAAAAAGCATTCAAATAGTAAAATTTACTCTATTTTTTTTAACTTTTTTTTTTTTTTTTTTTGGAGATGGAGTCTCACTATGTCACCCTGGGTAGATTGCCGTGACGTCACAGCTCACAGCAGCCTCAAACTCTTGGGCTCGAGCGATTCTCTTGCCTCAGCCTCTCAAGTAGCTTGGGACTATAGGCACCCGCTACAATGCCCGGCTATTTTTTGGTTGTAGTTGTTGTTTGGGAGACCTGGGCCAGGTTCGAACCCACCAGCCCCAATGTATGTGGCCGGCACCCTATCCGCTGAGCTACAGGCGCCCAACTGTAAAATTTACTTTTGACAAGCATTAGGATAATGGTGAAGAGGTCAAGGCTAACGACAGACACCCTGAATTTGGATTCCAGTGAGCCCACTGTACCTGTGTACCTATAGGACCCAATTCTGTGTAAGCCAATCTCCTCTGTGTACCTAAGTTTTCTCACCTGTCCAGAGGAGCTATGAACCCGCCCACCGCACAGTGTCATGAGAATTCAGTGAGCCCACGAAAAGTGATTGGGAGAGACGCATCATGAGCATGCAGGTAGTGCTAACTCTAAAGATTTATATAGTCACCTATCAGAAAGATAAAGAAAAAAAGAGAATGCTC
>CAUYRH010044331.1:0-14243 GCA_963574655.1 Perodicticus potto
CTCCGCCTCCCAAGTAGCTGGTACTACAGGCACCCGCCACAATGCCCCGCCATTTTTTGGTTGCAGCCGTCATTGTTGTTTGGCAGGCCCGGGCTGGATTCGAACCCACCAGCTCAGGTGTACGTGGCTGGCGCCTTAGCCCATTGAGCCACAGGCGCTGAGCCGTTTTATTTTCTTTCTATCTATGTATCTACTGGGACAGTCTCACTCTGTTGCCGAGCTTAAAGTGCTGAAGCACCCTACCACACAGCAACCTCAAACTCTGGGCTTAGCCTCCTGAGGAACTGGGACTACAGGTGCCTACCACAATGCCCAGCTAATTTTTCTAATTTTAGTAGAGATGAGGTCTCACTCTTGCTCAGGCTTGTCTCAAACTCCTGAACTTGAGATTCTCTTGTCTTGGTCTCCTAAAGTGCTGGGATTATTAGCCTGAACCACCATCCCTGGCCCCACTTTTTCTTTTAAAACTGTGTTTTCCGTAAGTATTTATATTGTCACTAATATTCTGAGAGTATTATATTCTTCCCAATTCAAATTATTTCTTTTTAATGTAGCACCTTAGGGATTGATGAATAATCAAGAATCACCTGAGTTTATCAGCTATTATAGAGTCAGTAGTCCATTAGAATATTGAAGTTTGGCTTTTGACAAGTCTGTCTTCTGCAACATTATCCTATGCTATATCATTTATACTCTGTATACCTGGCAGATTAAGTAATGCTTACGTAAATTGTGCTGTTTGAAAAAATAACAGCCCAACCTTAGTATTATTCTGTATTTGAGCTATATAATAAGTAGGGAAATTTGACAAACCCAAAATTAGATCTCTGATTTTGAGATGTGGCTTTCTTACCCAGTTTAGTTTTTTGTTGTTTTTTTTTTTTTTTGAGGCAGAGTCTTACTTTGTTGCCCTCAGTAGTAGAGTGCCATGACATCACAGCTTACAGCAACCTCAAACTCTTGGGCTCAAGCAATCCTCTTGCCTCAGCCTCCTGAGTTGCTGAGACTATGGGCGCCTACCACAACGCCCAGCTATTTTTAGAGATGACGTCTCGCTCTTGCTCGGGCTTGTCTCGAACCTGTAAGCTCAGACAGTCCACCCGTCTCAACCTCCCAAAGGGCTGGGATTATAGGCATGAGCCACCATACCCAGCCCCAGTTTAGTTCTTTATTTTTTTGAGACAGAGTCTCACTATGTTGCCCTCAGTAGAGTGCCATGGTGTCATAGCAACCTCAAACTCTCTGGCTTAAGTGATTCTTTTGCCTCAGCCTCCCTCATAGCTGGGACTACAGGCGCCCACCCAGCTATTTTTTTGTTATAGTAGTTGTTGCTGTTTTAGCAGGCCCAGGCTAGGTTCAAACCTGCCAGACCTGGTGTATGTGGCCATTGCTCTAACCACTGCGCTCCAGGCGCTGAGCCCCCAATTTAGTTCTTGAGGCAATTTACTCATTCGTGTCTATGAGTGGTATCTGGTCCCCCAGAAATGGAGAACATCTAGTTCTGTGCAGTTAAACAAAGCAGAAGAGCAAATAGTGCACAGCGATTGGAATAGGAAGAAACTTACCATAAATCTTTGCCAGTTGTTTCCTCAACGGCTAGGCTCCACTGGCATCAATATTTATAGCGCCATCATTGTTTTAGGAACTATTGAGGTGTGGCTACAAGTGAATGCCCTCCAAAGAGCACCCGTTTATTGGAGAATAGTAATTTGTTTGACCCTTCATTATTTCTTACCATTGACCCATCTGTGAGTTGTCATTCAAAAAATTGTGGTAGGTCCAAAAATAAGAGAAGCTAATGAAGACAAATGTTTTAAAAACATGAATGCCAGTAACAGAAAGAAAGAATAATTCAATCATAGTAAATATACGTTAAAGATACACACTATACCTCAGAACTGTAAAGTGTAAAACAAGACTCTTCACCAAAAAACATAATTTCTTTCTGATCTCTTTTTAAAGCAATTTGTTACTTATTATAGATGACCTGATCTTGTAAGACTGCACCCAAGCATAGGTGGACAGAGAAACAGAATTTTGAGTTAATTTTCTTATCTTGGTACATTTGTTTGAAATGCAAATATTCTTGGATTAGTAATTTAAGCCACTCACAGTTTACTCAAAGGTTATGGATTCTTTAGCATTAATCTAGAGCAGCAGTTCTCAACCTGTGGGTCGTGACCTCTTTGGACTATATTAAAGGTTTGCGGCCTTAGGAAGGTTGAAAACCACTGATCTAGAGAATACCTAGAAAAGGAAGAAGTGAGGTTTTTCTTGTTTTTGTTGTTACCGTTTTGTTTTTGTTTTTTGAGTGTCTCACTCAGTTGCCCAGGCTAGAGTGCTGTGGTGTCAGCTTATCTCATAGCAACCTCAAATTCCTGGCTAAGGGATCCCTTTGCTTCAACCTCCCGGTAGCTGGAATGCCACCACAGCACCTGGCTAGTTTTAGAGATTGGGTCTTGATCTTGCTTAGGCTGGTCTTGAACTCCTGAACCCAATCCTCCCACCTAGGCCTCCCAAAGTGCTAGGACTATAGGTGTGAGCCACTGTACCTGGCCAGAATAACTGTCTTTATCATGCCTGGGAATGTTTTACGTGTGTGTAGACATACACACACACACACACAAACACATATATATAAATAAACGTGTTTAAAGGAACTAGCAGTTTATAATTTTTTTTTATATTATAATCTTTAAAATCCAACAGTAAATGAAACTCAAGAACCCCTGGAACTCCACCATTTTTTTAAATTAAAAAAACCTCAGGGACATTTCTGACCCTTTCATTTCTGTACAAATATTTGTTTAATATTTTTGCCACAAGAGTTAATAAAAATTAATATTATCTCTGGTTTCAAAATGTATTCCCCAGAAACCGTCGTATGCCTAACTACCATCTTATTTGCACATACTTGCTTACCAAAACTCATTTACCTTGAAATGTTATTAATAAATTATAAGAATTTGCTTTGGTAATCAGTCTTTTGATGTTGACTTTTTTTATTTGGAGACAGTCTTACTCTGTTGCCCCAGGCTAGAGTGCCATGGCTTCAGCCTAGCTCATAGCAACCTCAAACTCCTGGGCTCAGGTAATCCTCCTGCCTCAGCCTCCTGAGTAGCTGAGACTGCAGGTGCCCACCACTATACCTGGTTAACTTTTCCTATTTGAAGTAGAGAAGGGGGGTCTCACTCTTGCTCAGGCTGGTCTTGAACTCCTCAGCTCAAGCAGTCCTCCAGCCTCGGCCTCCCAAGAATGCTAGGATTATAGGTAGTGAGCCTCTGCTCCCGCCCTGTTGTTGACATTTGAGAATAGCTCTTACTGTTTGCCTAAGAGTGAAACACATCAAAGCTGCTTTCAGAAACCTATTGAACAAATATATTTATACCCAGAAGTTGGTATAGTGATACTTGGTAGTAAAGTCACATGTAAGAAATATAGTCTTTTAGTTCTGCTGGAAAACATTTTCTTGCAGGTGTTCTAGATCATATTTTTCAGTGGATCAGAATGCTCCAATTTTGAATGCATAGGAGTTAAAGAACAAAAACTGTAAAATGAGACTTTTGTGTCATATATATATATTTATATATCTTCATTATATTCTGAAAAGCCTCAGAGATTGGCTAGACTTTTGATTACTTGTTACACATGGTCACTTCAATAATTATATATGCAAAACTATGTATTAATTGATGTCTTTTTTTTTTTTTGTTGAGACAGTCTTACTTTATCGCCCTTGATAGAGTGCTGTGGAGTCACAGTTCACAGCAACCTCCAGCTCTTGAGCCTGGGCGACTCTTTTGCCTCAGCCTCCCAAGTAGCTGGGACTACAGGCACCTGCCACAACATCCAGCTATTTTTTTGTTGCTGTTTGGTGGGGGCCGGGTTTGAACTCGCCACCCTCAGTATATGGGTCGGCGCCCTACTCACTGAGCCATAGGTGCTACCCTGAATGATTTCTTGAAGTCTTGAATATTATGGTTTTTGTATGTCTGGTGGGGGAAAAAAATTTTCCAACTTACAGAAGATCACAAACTATTCCACTTTTACAAATAGTAGTTATTTGTTCTTCATTTTTTCCTATCTCTGATATAAAACCATTACTCAAAATTTTTTTAGGCCAAGAGAGGTTTTGAATTTTTCTGTTTATTTTGTCTTTTGGCTCTTGTCCAGAGTGTATTACTTTGTTGTGTATTTTATAACTTTCTCTTATGAACTCATCATACCCAAATAAGTTTTCCTGTGTGTAGATTAAGGGTAAATACTTCTAGTGCAGTTTTGTGTTTACTTAATCTACTACATGTCTTGAGGAAAGCACTTGGTAGAATTAAATCTGGTTTTAATATTCTAGGCCAACATTTATATCCCAGAGTGTGAGGGACATCCATAACCTATGGATATGGATAGTAATTTTCAGGGCAATAGTAATCCCTTCTCCACCCATCTGAAACAAAACATTCTTTGTTATCGTTGTATTGGTTCACTGGCTTATTTTATTCTCTTTGGGTTTTGTTCTTGTTGTTTTCTGTTTTTGTTTTTGTTTTTCACACAGGGTGTCACTTGATCACCTTCAGTAGAGTGCTGTAACGTCATAGCTCACAGCAACCTCAAACTCTTGAGCTCAAGCAATTCTTTTGCCTTAGCCGCCTGAATAGCTGGGAATACAGGAGGCCACCACAATGCCCGACCATTTATAGCAGCGGTTCTCAACCTGTGGGTCGCGACCCACAGGAACTGTATTAAAGGGTTGTGGCATTAGGAAGGTTGAGAACCACTGATTTATAGAGACAAGACAGGTTCTCACTCTGGCTCAGGCTGTTTTCAAACTTGTGAGTTTAAGCATTCAACCCGCCTCCGCCTCCCAGTGTGCTAGGATTACAGGTGTGAGCCACCATGCCCAGTCTAACAGTGCAGACTTTTTCATTATTATTATATCTGTCTAGGGACTTTGTAATTAGTGATCTTCGATGTTGTTATGATACGTATTTTAAGGGTGCCACTAACTAAGGTAAACGTATTTGAGAAATGTTGCAAGTCTTCTGATTGCTTCACCAACCAGCCATTCTCTCTTCTTTCTCCCTCTTTCAGGGCTTTCCTCATCCCCGAGACATAGTAATACTGAAATTAGACCAATTAATGACCCTACAGTGATCCTGGGCATAGTAACACAATGCCTGTGATCCTAGCTAGCTCTTTGGGAGGCTGAGGAGGGAGGATAGCTTGAGTCCATAAGTTCAAGACAAGCCTGAGAAACATAGCAAGACCTTATCTCTTCAAAAGGTACTGAAATTAGCCTGGCACAGTGGTGCATGCCTGTAGTCCCAGCTACTTGAAAGGCTGAAGCAGGAAGGTTGTTTGAGCCCAGGAGTATGAGTTGGCAGTGAGCTATGATGGTGTTACTATGCTCCAGCACAGCAACACAGTGAGACCCTCTGGCTTCGCTGGAGATATACAAAAAGAGATTAATGTTGTTTTAATGTCTACTAACACATTATTTCTTGTGCAGTCCATATGGATCAAGGAATAATTATGAGTTTTAAGTCTTACAATTTAAGATACGCAACCAGGCACGGTGGCTCACACCTGTAATCCTAGCACTCTGGGAGGCCAAGGAAAGTGGATTGCTTAAACTCAGGTGTTTAAGACAGCCTGAGCAAAGCAAGACTTCATCTTTACAAATTGAAAAACTGCTTGGACCTTGTGGCTGACACTTGTAGTCCTAGCTACCCAGGATCCTGAGGCAAGAGGATTGTTTGAGCCTAGGAGGTTGAGGTTTCTTTCAGCTAGGCTGATGCCATGGAAATCTATCCTGGGCAACAGAGTGAGATTCTGTCTCAGAAAAAGAAAAAAAAAAAAGTTACTGAATAATTTAAGATACACATTTTATAAGGCTGTAGCTGCCATAGATGGTGATTCCTCCTGTGGATCTGGGCAGTGTAAATTGAAAACTTTTTATAAAGGATTTGCCCTTCTAAATTCCATTAAGAACATTCTTAGCCTCCAGTCTTCTGCAGCTTTGAGCGTGCACTTGTGGGTGTGAAGGGCTCAGACTGACGTGTAGTCCCAATGTCTCCCCCTTACCCGCCTATCCTGTGAGACTGTCTGAGGGCAAGGATCATAGATACTTGTCAACGGAGGATAACATAGATAACCCACAGAATCAACAACAGTTTCCTGTGCGACTATAGTTATCACACCAAAAGCTGACCTTACCTCTGTGGTAGAATCGAAACACAGGGGAGAATTACTACTGACAGAGGACAAGGGTTGTAATATTTCAGCAAGAGCGTAAAAATCAAGTTCATTATAGGTGTGAGTTCAGTGTTTACAACACCTTCCAGAACCATGAACCCGAATTTGATTTCCTGAAGAGTTTAGAAATAGGAGGAATAAAATAAATAAGATGGCTCACCCAGAAGAATGCAGCTTTCTTTTTTCTGTCTACTAATGAAAAAACTTTGAAGCTATGAAAAGCCAGTGAGCATAAGAGGCCAGAAGACTGCAATCTGAAAGATAAGGAGTGCTGTGGACTCTGAGATCCTGCCACCATCACAACTCTGCAGGTGCCTGTCTCAGAGGCCCATTGACTTGACGGTGGAAGCCACCCCATGAAGAGTATTTACCAATGCGTACACATTTCACATCATTTCCCTGTCAGTCATGACTATGAAACCTACATGTCTGCTGATGTCCTGAGGATTAACCTGTGGAACTTCAGAATAACCAGAGTTTTAATATCGTGGACATTAAGCACATCAACATGAAATAGCTCACGAGGGTGATTACCATAGCCAAGTTCCACCCCAGTCACTGCAACACCGTGGTGTATAGCAGCAGCAAAGGCACAGCCTAGCTGTGTGACAGGCAGCCGGCAGCCCTCTATAATTGGCACATCAAGTGTTTTGAAGAGCTGGAAGATCTAAGCAACAAATCATTTTCCTCTGAAATTTTCTCTTTGATTATAGATGTGAAGTTCCACCACAGTGAGGAGTGTTATCAAGACCAGGCATATCTGACCATTAAAGTGTAGGACCTCAGTCGCCCCACAGAGACTTTCCAGGTTCATAACTACCTCCGGTACTCCCTCTACAGCATGGCTGATTTTTTACAGATATGACTGTATGTGGAACAGGTCAGACAGTGTCATCAGGATAACTTCCTACAACTTCTTTAGGATGTTTGACTGATATACTGAGTATGATTTGACCATTGAAGCCTTGAGGAAAAACAGCAAACTTTGGGCCATGCTCAACCCCCAGAAA
This sequence comes from Perodicticus potto, assembly GCA_963574655.1. Taxonomy (NCBI): domain Eukaryota; kingdom Metazoa; phylum Chordata; class Mammalia; order Primates; family Lorisidae; genus Perodicticus; species Perodicticus potto. The sequence continues at coordinate 7,263 of CAUYRH010044331.1, forward strand.
GTGTACATGTGCGGCAAGTGGAGAAAAGATGAGATCAGTGTTGACAGTTTAAACTTTAGCAAAAAGATCTTGGTTAAAGTTTGGCATCCTTCAGAAAATATTATAGCAATAGCAGCTACAAATATTTTAATATATATTCCAGGACAAGGTTAACTAAGTGAATGAGTTATTAATAATCTCTATTACTGAATACTAGTCAAACAAGTTTTTAAATGTTTCTTTGGGTCTTCTTTTGGTGCACTGACTTTCCCACTCCCCAGTTCTAAAAAACTTTCTTCAAACCCGATAATTTGGGGACACTTCTCTTTTCGAATGAGAGCTGCTAGCTAACAATAATTCTTCCATAGTTGACTTGAATTTCTGATACTTGTATTGCCCAGTTTTTTCTGGTGGGCCCACTGTTTTGTTCCCAGGTATCTGCTGCAATAAAATGAGGTTGTCTGTAGTATTAAAGGAGACAAGAAGCTTTTATTAAATTAAGCAATTCATTTGATTGAAAAAGTTAACAAAAAATAAACATCCATTCTTACAATTAAAAAAAAACATTCTTGATTAATGAGAGTAGATGAAAATAGGATCAGCATTAATAGGCATTTGGAAGAAGTTCTTTCCAGCCCTCACAGATAACTTTGAAGAATTCAGTGGAGAAAATAACTGCAGACGTCATAGAAACATCAAGAGAATTAGAAGTGGAGCCTGAAGATGTGAATGAATTGCTGCAATCTCATGTTAAGAATTGAATGGATGAGTAAAGAAAATGGTCTCTTGAGATAGAATACCCTGTATGGGAAAATGATATGAGCATTATTGAAATGACAGCAAAGGATTTAGAATAGTACTTAAAGTTAGTTGATAAGAGATGACTGACCCCGATTTTGAAAAAAGTGCTGCTATTGGTAAAATATTTGAAATGACAGCAAAGGATTTAGAATAGTACTTAAAGTTAGTTGATAAGAGATGATTGACTCCGATTTTGAAAAAAGTGCTATTATAGGTAAAATATTATCAAACAGCATCACATGCTGCAGAGAAATCTTTCATAAAAATAAGAATCAATTGATGGGGCAAAGCTTATTATTATCTTATTTTAAGAAATTGCCACAGCTACCCCAACCTTTAAGAACCACCACCCTTATTAGTCAGCAGCCATAAAACTCAGGCAAGACCTAATAGCAAAAAGATGACAACTTGCTGAAGGCTCACGTGATCATGAATTTTTTTTTTTTTGAGACAAAACCTCAAGCTGTCACCCTGGATGGAGTGCCATGGCATCACAGCTCATAGCAACCTCCAACTCCTGGGCTCAAGCGAGTCTCCTGCCTCCGCCTCCCAAGTAGCTGGGATCACAGGCGCCCACCACAACGCCCGGCCATTTTTTTGGTTGCAGCCGTCATTGTTGTTTGGCGGGCCCGGGCTGGATTCGAACCCGCCAGCTCGGGTGTACGTGGCTGGCGCCTTAGCCCGCTGAGCCACAGGCGCCGAGCCGATCATGAGTATTTTTTAAGCAATAATGTATTTACATTAAAGTATGTGCATTGTTTTTTCAGACTTAATGCTGTTATACACTTTAATAGAATATAGTGTAATGGAAAGATAACTTTTATATGCACTAGAAAACCAATAAATTTATGAGACTTGCTTTCTTTTGATAACTTTATTGCAGTGGTCTGGAACCAAATCTGCAACATCTCAGAAGTATTCATGTATATGCATAGGATCTGAATGCAACTTTTTATGTGTTTGATTACTGTGAACACTAGTAGTAAAGTGTAATGGCAAGATCAAAGCAATAATTTGATACTCCTTAGTGTTAGCCTGTCTCCTCTATCTCTTTGATCTTGCGTGAGTTTCCTAATTTCTTTTAATCTGTTTTCTTATCCAGAAAATGAAGATGATAATATTAACTTCATAAAGTTGTAATGATGATAAAATATGATATATGGAAAGCACTTACCACAATGTATAACACATGCTAAGTACTCTACAAATGTTAAATAATATTAATACTTCCATTTTTGGCTAGTATTAAGAACCAGTATGTTCTCTTTGAACTATACTAACATTATACAGTACAAATTGATATTATGATCTCTGCTCATAGGAATTTATCTTCCAAAGAAGAATAATTCAGGAGTTTGATACCTTCTGAAATTTATTTTTTATTTTATTTTATTTTATTTTTTCAGTTTTTGGCTGGGGCTGGGTTTGAACCCGCCACCTCCAGCATATGGGGCCAGTGCCCTACCCCTTTGAGCCACGGACACCGCCTGAAGTTTATTTTTTATTTCTATTTTTTTAGACAGAGTCCTACTCTGTTGCCCAGAATTAAGTGCAGTGGCATCAACATAGCTAACTACAACCTCAAATTCCTGGGCTCAAGCAATCTTCCTTCCTCAACCTCCTAAGTAGCTGAGGCTATGGGCATAAGCCACCATAACTGGCTAATCTTTTCTATTTCTAGTAACAACTGCTCTTTCTTGTTTAGGCTAGACTTGAACTCCTGAGCTCAAGTGACCCTCCTACTTTAGCCTTCCAGAGTGCTAGGATTACAGATGTGAGCCACTGTGCCCATACCCTTCTGAAAATTTCTTAATATGAGTTTTGACAATTAAGTTTGTGAACTCATCCTAGGAGAAGTGCTACATACATCATTGCTGAATATCACTGCAGTCACCAGATGGCCAAGGGATGTACTTCAAAGGTGACTGTAGTGATATTTAGCAGTGAGGTATGCCATACCTTTTCTAGGATGAATTCATGATATTAATAGTCAGACCTTGTATCCTGGGCATGTATGTGATGGCAGAAAATCCCTTACAATAGCCTCTACATATATATAACTTAGCTGAAAGGTTTTTTGTACCAATTCTTTTATTTAACCTTGACAATGGACACATCTGAAGGTGACCCCTGCTTCATGATTGGGAAGGTAGGAGAAGGTCTGCTTAGAATAGTGAATCTATAGGAAAATCTACAGTTGAAAACTTTAAGGTATCCATTAAAGTAGATGATAGCTAGAATGCACTACTAGCTAGGTATTTCTAGCTAGAAATAACAGCATGACTTGAATAGAAAATTAGGATGAAAAGCGGAAAGAAAATGTAAAGGAATAGAGAAAATATAAATAGGGCAGCTAAAAAGTGGAAACTGCCAAAATGCTTATCAGCTGATGAATGGATAAACAAAATGTGGTATATACATACTGGAGAATATCAAGGCATTAAGAGGAATAAAGTTCTGATGCATGCTACACATGGATAACCTTGAAAGAATTAGGCTAATTGAAAAAGTTATAAAAGATCACGTATTCTATGATTCCATATAGGAAACGTCTAAAATAGGCAAATCCATAGAGATGGAACATAGATTAATGGTTGCCAGAAGCTAGACGCGGTGCTAACGCCTGTAGTCCTAGCACTCTGGGAGTCCAAGTCAGGTGGATACTTGAGCTCATGAGTTTGAGACCAGCCTGAGCAAAAAGCAAGACCCTGTCTCTACTGAAAATAGAGAAACTGAGGCAAGAGGATTGTTTGAGCCCAAGAGTTGGAGGTTGCTATGAACTATGACGCCATGGCACTCTACCCAGAGGGACAGCTTGAGACTCTATCTCCAAAAAATAAAAAGTTGCCAGAGGTTGGGAGGAGTGTTGAAGGAGGGGAGGGTGCAGTAATGGTTATAGCGTTTTTGGGGGGTGTCGGGGGCGGGAATCAAAATGTTACGAAATGAAGCATTGGTAATAATTGCACAAGTCAGGGTATTCTACAAGCCCCTAAATTGTATAGTTTTTACAGGTGCATTTTATGGTATATGAATTATATCTCAATAAACCTTTTTGTATATATACATAGAAAAAATATATGATAAGTTTGTGCCACCAGGATCTATAGAAGGATCTGGTGATGGAAGTGATAACTTAATAAATTCAGAAGTATGTTTCAGCAGGTATACCATAATTGACAGTGCCGGAGGTACAAGATTGTTGAGATACAGCCAAAAATTATCATTTGACAATTTTATGCCTGAACTATGTACTGCTTTTATTCTTTATTTTTATTTTATGAGTAGTTAATGTCTTACCTGAATTTAGGGCGATGTTCTCAACTAGGTTTTGAATGTGTATCACCACGGCACCCATTCTAGACATTGTTTGATGTCATAAATAAGGAATACTTCACTGGTCCAGGAAATCAGAGTGGTTCTTTGTGGTCAAACCACATAAGGAATCTTTGTTTTAGCAGTAATGATTATGCATTTCCTTCTTGTGTAATTTGGTTCTTACATGTTTTTGCTTCACTTGAGGCATTCTCTCCAAGTCCTCCTGCAGCTTCTGCCAAGGACGCTTTTGGGTCTTTCTTACCTTTCCAGTTGTCCATTCATTCTTGATCCATTCATCTCTTCAATCCTCCTGCCTTTCTAGTCCATTGCAGAGACACCTGTGACCTCGCACCTCAACTACTGAAACTCTTTCAGACTTACCTTGGAAAAGTATTTTCATTGCACGTTTTCCAGAAAAGTCTTCCAGAGAAAATAATTGTTTTTGGATTCCATTTATCCCAGATGTATTAAAAACAGTTGTTTCACGGATACAAGATCCAGGCTCTCAAGTTAGCCTTGAAAAAGCTGTTATTATCTCATCCTAGCTTTGCTTTATGTTTATTATTATTATTATTGTTCTTATTACTATTATGGTAACCTTGACATTTGATGGGTGTTAATTCTTACATTCTTTTATGTTCTCTTCTGAAACTAGGCTACATTAAAAATCTGAAAATTTAATTTTTTCAGTATGAGTATCCTCACAAGACTTTCCATTTTAATAATTTCTAGATTCTTCAGTGTCTAAATATAATTATGTCAATATAAAATACTTATGGTACTTTATGAATATGGACTGGTATACATTTTGCCTCTCCAACTCTTTCATATCTTTTTTAAGGGTAGTAAAACTCTTACTTTATAAACGCAAAGAGCATTTATTAAGTGTTTATTTACTCGTTTAAGCAAATAAGTAGGTTTGTGTATTGCTGTTTTTGTAGAGTATTTTGCTTTTTTAAAGTATTTGATAGTAACAAATCAAGTGTATTTTAAATCATCACCTTGGTAGGAAAGATGTGTTCATTTTAATAATAATAGCTGTCGTTGATTAAATGCTGGCACTATGGTATTACCTTCTTTAGTCTTCACAATAGCTATGTTTTTCTTTATAAACGAACACTGAGGCACAGAATAGATAATAATCATTGAAGCTTATGTAGTTAAGTGGCAGAATTACAATTCAGCTCATTTTACAGCCCATACTCATAACCACATCTCCGTATTGCCCCTCAAATTAACCTGTATATCCTGTAAACAAATTTTAGACTTTAGCAATCAAAATTTAAAGTAATTCGTACTAAAGCAAGATTTTTTTTATATTAGAGATGAATATGTTGTAATATTTAAATAAAGTAACAGTTGGATAAGCAGGTAGATGATGACAGGTGTGCCATATTAAATGTATTCATCCTGAATAACTTACATCAGACAGCAAAAACCACAGAATGTATTATCTGTAGCTCATTGGTTAATAGCTCTCCTCAAGTTTCTTCCGATTAGAGAGAGAATCTACGCATGTGACCTAGACAACACCTCAGTACCTAATGCACCATATAAAAAATACAAATAGAAGTCATCATTAGGTGACAGCATTCAGCAGTTGATGAGATGCTCAATAACATCCAAAAACTATATTATGGATTTTGTCTCAATAGTATCATTAGTAGTTGTCATTCACTCAGCAGGTACTTCCTAAGTCCCAGAATGTCATACTGTTAATTATTAACTATTAATTTCTTATAGAATTAAAATAAGGTCTGAGTGACATTTGAGATATTTCCTCCTACAGCAGATCATGTAGGAGGAAACTCCCTTTGAAATGTGATATTGCACATAGATGTTCCATAAATTGTTTAAATCACATTACAAATCATGTTATCACCTCTATAACATGTTTTCTATGCATCTTACTGGTGGAATTCTACTCTATTAATAAAGCCATGCCAAGGTGCAAAACAGCAAGTATTGTATGAAAAAAAGGAAAAAGCTTTATGCACATTCATACTTGTAATACACAAACATATGTACTTGCATGTACACCAGTGTTTTCTAAAGGCAAGCAAGAAGTAATAATGATTTCCAATGGGGAGAGAAACCCAGGAACAAGATGGTGCAATCTGTTTTGCATGATTCCTAATATTTTTCAAGACTTTAATGCCTCGTTTATTATTAACATCAGTTGTCATTCTTAAGTAATATGAATAGGAAGAATGTAAGTACGATATTCTTCAGATGTTTTATTTTTGAGGTAAATTTTTTATCTCATTTGTTTCACTATGTTTTTCATCAAAGTAAGAGTGCAGAAAAATTTCACATTTTTGGATTTAAGATTTGGTACTGTTGGCTCGGCGCCTGTGGCTCAGCGGGCTAAGGTGCTAGCCACGTACACCCGAGCTGGCGGGTTCGAATCCAGCCCGGGCCCGCCAAACAACAATGACAGCTGCAACCAAAAAATGGCCGGGCGTTGTGGCGGGCGCCTGCAGTCCCAGCTACTTGGGAGGCGGAGGCAGGAGACTCGCTTGAGCCCAGAAGTTGGAGGTTGCTGTGAGCTGTGATGCCATGGCACTCTATCCAGGGTGACAGCTTGAGGCTCTGTCTCAAATAAATAAATAAATAAATAAATAATAAAAAACAAAACAAACTGGCTCTGCGCCTGTGGCTCAACAGGCTAAGGCGCCAGCCACGTACACCTGAGCTGGTGGGTTCGAATCCAGCCCAGGCACGCCAAACAACAATGACGGCTGCAACCAAAAAATGGCCGGGCGTTGTGGCGGGCACCTGTAGTCCCAGCCACTTGGGAGGCGGAGGCAGGAGACTCGCTTGAGCCCAGGAATTGGAGGTTGCTGTGAGCTATGATGCCATGGCACTCTATCCAGGGTAACAGCT
>CAUYRH010044333.1:0-17570 GCA_963574655.1 Perodicticus potto
GCAACCTCCAATTCCTGGGCTCAAGCGAGTCTCTTGCCTCTGCCTCCCAAGTAGCTGGGACTACAGGCGCCCGCCACAACGCCCAGCCATTTTTTGGTTGCAGCCGTCATTGTTGTTTGGCGGGCCCGGGCTGGATTCGAACCCGCCAGCTCAAGTGTATGTGGCTGGTGCCTTAGCCCGTTGAGCCACAGGCGCCGAGCTGCTGATTCTTATTATTAATTATTTTCACTATTCTCTTACCCTTGTTTGAATGGGGAAATTATTAAAACCATAATAATTTGAGCAGTGCCTATGGTTCAAAGGAGTAGGGCGCTGGCCCCCTATTCCAGAGGTGGCGGGTTCAAATCTAGCCTTGGCCAAAAACTGCAAAAAAACAAAACATAATAACTTAAGGCACATGATATAGGTGATTTAAAATGAAGTGAATTATGCCGGGTGCAGTGGCTCACGTCTATAATCCTAGCATTCTGGGAAGCCAAGGCAGTTGGACTGCTGGAGCTCAATGGTTTGAGACCAGCCTGAACAAGAGTGAGACCTAGGGGTGAAAACTAGCCAGGCATGGTAGCAGGTACCTATAGTTCCAGCTACTGGGGAGGCTGAGAGAAGAGGATCTCTTGAGCCGAAGAGTTATGATGATGCCATGGCACTCTAACCAGGGCAAGGGAGCGAGACTCTGTCTCCAAAAAATAAAAAACGAAGTGAATTTAACTCTGGTCCCCCGCATCCTTATGAGAACCTTCTGAGGCGAGTATCATTGTCTCCATTTCATAGATAGGGAAGCAGGCTTGGGGAAGGCGAGAAGGCTGCTAAGGACATTCATTCAGTTTGGACACAGAGAAGACAGGGGCTTCAACGAGGCTTTCAAATCCAGGCTGTCCTATGTGATCATTATACAATAACAGGGCTGAATAGGGTTTGTTTGGTTTGGGGTCAGCCCCACCCTCCTCAAGGCCTCAGATCCAGTAGATTCCATGGCAGGGGTCAGGTCAGGTCTCTGGGTTATATTCTGGCCTCAGCTTTGGAGCCAAGTTCCTCTCTCCCCTGGGAGGGAGACAGGGGTGGGGAGGGGGTGTCGGAGGATGTAGATGGCTGCAAATGACCTGGTCCCAGCTGTTGCCTGAGCTTTCTCACGAGGAGGCCTTCCCAGCATCCCAAATCGACCCCAGGCTGCTGTCTCCCCCAACTCCAATCATCTAAGAAGCAGTTGTTGGAGCTGGAAAATATGGCTGGTTCTAATCTGTGGTTAAATGCCCCACAATTGTGCAGCGCAGTGTCCAAGCAACTCCCAGGAAGCAGGAACACCCCAGAGGTGAGGCGTAAAGCTTTGTAGATTTGAAACCTAGCTCTGTCACTTGTAGCTGAGTGTGTTCTTGGATAAGTGACTTCACCTTTCCAAGGGTTCTGCAACTGTGAAATGAGATAATAATATGTACCATAAAAGTTGTTAAGAGAATTTTTGTTTTTTTTAAGACAGTGTCTCACTTTTTAACCCAGGCTAGCATACATCATAGCTCACTATAACCTCCAGTTCCTAGAGTCAAGCAAACCTCCTGCCTCAGCCTGCCAAGTAGCTGGGACTACAGGAATGTGCCACCACACTGGCCATTTTTTAATATATATATATTTTTTGTAGAGACAAAGTCTCACTTTATCGCCCTCGGTAGAGTGCCGTGGCATCACACAGCTCACAGCAACCTCCATCTCCTGGTCTTAGGTGATTCTCTTGCCTTAGCCTCCAAAGTAGCTGGGACGACAGGCGCCCGCCACAACACCCGGCTATTTTTCTGTTTTGCACTTCGGCCAAAGGCCGGGTTTGAACCCGCCACCTTCCGTATATGGGGCCGGCGCCCTACTCGATGAGCCACAGGCGCCGCCCCTTTTTAAAATATTTTTGAGAAAGATGGGCTCTCACTCTTGCTCAGGCTGGTCTTGAGCTTCTGATCTCCAGTGATCCTCCTGCCTTGGCCTTCCAGAGTGCTAGGAGTTCACCATACACGAATTCTTTGTTTTTTTTTTGTTTTTTAAATAATTTTATTAAATCATAATTGTGTACATTGGTGAAATCTGTTTTTTTTTTTTTGAAACAGAGTCTCACTCTGTTGCCCTTGGTAGGGTGCTGTTGTGTCACAGCTCACAGCAACTTCCATCTCATGGGCTTAAGCAATTCTCTTGCCTTAGCCTCCCAAGTAGCTGGGACTACAGGCCTCCGCCACAACGCCTGGCTATTTCTTGCTGCAATTCACATTGCTGTCTTAGCTGGCCAGGGCCGGGTTTGAACCTGCCACCCTCAGCATATAGGGCCGGTGCCTTCCCCACTGAGCCACAGGCACCGCCCCCGAATTCTTTATTTTTATTTATTTATTTTGCCACTTTTTGGCCCCGGCTGTGTTTGAACCTGCCACCTCCAGTATATGGGGCTGGCACCCTACTCCTTGAGCCACAGGCACCACCCAAATTTATTTATTTTTTGTTATTGTTGCAGTTTGGCTGGGCCAGGTTTGTACCTATCACTCTCAGTATGTGGGGCTGGCGCCCTACCCACTGAGCCACAGGCACCACCCCGAATTCTTTATTTTTAAAGAGCTTTATTGTGGTATATTTTATATACCATAAAATTCACCCACTTTAAAAATACAATTCAGACGGCGCCTGTGGCTGATTGAGTAGGGCGCCAGCCCCATATACCCAAGGTGGCGGGTTCAAACCTGGCCTCGTCCGAACTGCAAAATAGAAAAATAGCCGGGCGTTGTGACAGGCGCCTGTAGTCCCAGCTACTGGAGAAGCTGAGGCAAGAGAATCACCTAAGCCCAGGAGTTGGAGGTTGCTATAAGCTGTCTGATACCACGGCACTCTACCGAGGGTGATAGAGTGAGACTCTGTCTCTACAAAAAAAAAAAGAATACAATTCACTAATTTTTAGATTTATGGAGTTGTGAAACTATCATCACATCAATTTTAAAATATTTTCACCCTCCTCCTCCAAAATTCTGTACCCATTGGTGGTTATTACCTTTCTCCTTCCCCAGCTAGGCAGTCACTAATACACTGTCTCCATTGATTCATCTGTTATAAATTTTACATAAGGCCGGGCGTGGTGGCTCATGCCTGGAATCCTAGCACTCTGGGAGGCTGAGAAGGGTGGATTGCTTGAGCTCACGAGTTCGAGACCAGCCTGAGCAAAAAGCAAGACCCCGTCTCTACTAAAAATAGAAAAAAGCTAAGGGAAGAGGATCACTTGAGCCCAAGAGCTGGAAGTTGCTATGAGCTATGATTGTGCCATTGCATTCTAGCTTCGGCAGCAGAGCGACTCTGTCTCGAAAAACAAAACAAACAAAAAAATGTGTTGTGAGCCGTCTGGTTCTTCCTTTTTTGGGGGGGGACAGAATATCACTTTGTCACCCTTGGTAGAGTGCTATGGCGTCATAGCTCACAGCACCCTCAAATTCTTGGGCTCAAGTGATTCTCTTGCCTCAGCTTCCCAAGTAGCTGGGACTACAGGTGCCCACCACAATGCCCAGCTATTTTTTTTTTTTTTTTGCAGTTTTTGGCCAGGGCTGGTTTTGAACCCACCACCTCTGGCATGTGGGGCCAGCGCCCTACTCCTTTGAGCCACAGGCACTGCCCAATACCCGGCTATTTTTACAGACGAGGTCTCACTCTTGCTCAGGCTGCTCTCGACCTCCTGAGCTCAAGCAACCCATCCACCTAGCCTTTCAGAGTGCTAGGATTGTAGGTGTGAGCCACCGTGCCCACCCAGCATAATAGTTTTGAGGTCCATCCTTGATGTGGCATATATATTAATAGTTCCTTCCTTTTGTGTAGCTGAATAATATTCCATTCTATGAATATTAACCACCTTTTGTCGATCCACTCATCAGTTGATAGACATTTGTTTCATTTTTGCTTTTGGGGTATTACGAACAACGCTGCTATGAACATCTTTGTACAAGTCTTTGGGTAGAAATATGTCTCCATTTCTATTAGGTATAGGAATAGAATTTCTGGGTCATATGGTAAATTTATCTTTAACTTTTTTTTTTTTTTTTTTTTTTTAAGAGACAGAATCTCCCTATGTTGCCCTTGGTAGAGTGCTGGGGCATCACAGCTCACAGCAACCTCAAATTCTTGGGCTTAAGTGATTCTCTTGCCTCAGCCTCCCAATTAGCTTAGACGACAGGCACCCACCACAACGCCTAGCTATTTTTTTGTTGCAGTTGTCATTGTTGTTTAGCTGGCCTAGACTGGGTTCGAACCCGTCAGCCTCGGTGCATGTGGCTGGCGCCGTAAACACTGTGCTACGGGCACCAAGCCATGTTTAACTTTTTATTTTTTTATTTTTTTATTTTTGCAGTTTTCGGCTGGGGCCGGGTTTGAACCCACCACCTCTGGTATATGGGGCCGGCACCCTACTCCTTGAGCCACAGGCACCACCCTGATGTTTAACTTTTTAAAACTGACAAACTGTTTTCCAAGTTTTATATTCTCATCAGAAGCATATGAAGGTTTGTTGAAAGAATTAAATGAGGTAATCAACATAAAGTGCTGAGAACAGTGCCTAGTCACCTTAAGTGCTCAATAAACGGTAGCTAGTCTAACAGAGGTTTCAGTGGATTTGGGTATAGCCACAGTATTCGGCTTCTTTCCCTGAATAAAGTAAGTATCATAAAGATAATTACTCTGGGCCAGGGAAAGTGCTCACATCTGCAATCCTAGCACTCCAGGAGGCCAAGTCAGGAGGATCACTTGAGCTCTGGAGTTCTAGACCAGCCTGAGCAAGAGTGAGATCTCATCTTGAGCCCAGGAGTTTGAAGTTGCTGTGAGCTAAGGTGACACCAATGTGTGCTACCCAGGTAACAGAGCAAGACCCTGTCAAGAGATAAAAAGAAAGAAAGAAAGAAAGAGAGAAGGAGGAAGGAAGGAAAGAAAGGAAGGAAAACAAAGAAAAGAAAAGACTAGCCAGGCATTGTAGTGGGCGCCTGTAGTCCCAGCTACTGGGGAGGCTGAGGAAAGAGAATTGCTTAAGCCCAGGAGTCGGAGGTTTCTCTGAGCTGTGACGCCAAGGCACTCTACCAAGGGTGACATACTAAGACTGTGTCTCAAAAAAAAAAAGGCTTGGCGCCTGTGGCTCAACGGGCTAAGGCGCCAGCCCCATACACCTGAGCTGGTGGGTTCAAATCCAACCCGGGCCCGCCAAACAACAATGACGGCTGCAACCAAAAAATGGCCGGGCGTTGTGGCAGGTACCTGTAGTCCCATCTACTTGGGAGGCGGAGGCAGGATACTCTCTTGAGCCCAGGAATTGGAGGTTGCTGTGAGCTGTGATGCCACAGCACTCTATCTAGGGTGACAGCTTGAGGCTCTGTCTAAAAAAAAAAAAAAAGACAAGGCTTGGTGCCTGTGGCTCAAGCAGCTAAGGCACCAGCCATGTACACCTGAGCTGGCGGGCTCAAATCCAGCCTGGGCCCGCCAAACAACAAAGACGGCTGCAACCAAAAAATGGCCGGGCGTTGTGGTGGGCACCTGTAGTCCCAGCACTCGGGAGGCAGAGGCAGGAGACTAGCTTGAGCCCAAGAATTATAGGTTGCTGTGAACTGTTATGCTACAGCACTATATCCAGGGTGACAGATTGAGGATCTGAATAAAAAAAAAAAAAAAAAAAAAGACAAGCATTCTGAGTTATTTGACCATATTCTTTTTATTCCCTTGAAAGTAGGCTGACATTCTGTATGATGTTTTTGTTTTGTTTGTTTGTTTTGCATTTTTTGGCCAGGGCTGGGTTTGAACCCACCACCTCCAGCATATGGGGTTGGTGCCCTACTCCTTTGAGCCACAGGCACCGGCTCTGTTTTGTTTTGTTTTTGAGATAGAGTCTCACAATGTTACCCTCAGTAGAGTGCCATGGCGTCACAACTCATGGCAACCTCAGACTCTTGGGCTTAAGTGATTCTCTTGCCTCAGCCTCCCAAGTAGCTGGGACTACAGGCTATTTTTTGGTTGTAGTTGTCATTGTTGTTTGGTAGGCCTGGGCTGGATTCGAACCTGCCAGCACTGCCTGTATGGTGTTTTTTGTTTGTTTTTTGAGACAGAGTCTGGCTCTGTTTCCCCAGGCTAGAATGCCCTCGCTTATAGCTCACAGCAACCTCAAACTCTTGGGCTCAAGTGATCCTCTTGCCTCAGCCTCCTGACCAGCTGGGACTACAGCTACGCCTGGCTAGTTTTTCTATTTTTAGTAGACATAGGGTCTTGCTCTAGCTCAGGCTGGCCTCAAACTTCTAAGTTCAAGTGATCCTCCTACCTCAGCCTCTCAGTGTTGGGATTACAAGTATGAGCCACCATACCCAGCCTGAGCAACTATTTCTTACATGTTGATATCTGTTATCTAACATAATGCTCACCACAATCCTGTGGAGTGAATATGATGAATATCTCATCTCCTTTTTACAGATGAAGAAATTAAGGGAGGGTGTAACATCCCCAAGGTCACAGCTAGATGTTGGCAGATTCAGAAACCAAAATTGTCTGACTCCAAAGCCCATGCTCATCCATGAAATTCTGCTGTACATGCAGAATTCTGCTGTACATGCTACTGAAACACCAAGAACTTGGGGATCTGTCTGGGGTGTTTTGGGTTGGAATTGGGGTATCTTTGTTCAGGGGTCTGGGGTGTTTTGGGCTAGGGTGCCTTTGTTCTTTGAATTAGACCAGTTCTGCATGGTAATGAATCATGCTAATCAGAAACTCTAACTGAATGCTTGCCTTTCATAAATAGAAAATGAGAAAGCAGATTAATCAATATAAGCAAAGCCTTTGGAATAAATCAGATCTTAATCTTTGTGGATAGAAAAAAAGGCTGAGGGCTCGGCGCCTGTGGCTCAACGGGCTAAGGCGCCAGCCACGTACACCTGAGCTGGCGGGTTCGAATCCAGCCCGGCCCGCCAAACAACAATGAAGGCTGCAACCAAAAAAAAAAGAAAGAAAAAAAGGCTGAGGACCACTGATTTCAACCAACATCTCATTTTTCAGGTAAGGAAACTGACAAGAGAAAGGATATGCCCAGCGTTCTGGGACAGGTGGCAAAGCAAAGTGCAAAAGCTGGTTTCCAGGATCCAAAGCGGAGCTCCCTCCACCCCCACTACGTCGCTGTCTTCACAGGGAAGGTCTCCACCCTCAGCCACCTGGAAGCCCTTTGTCTTGGACCAACCCCCTTCCTCCCCCAAGCCAGTTCCAAGGACTAGGGAGAGGAGGGGGCCAGGAGACCCAACCCATTTCCCATCAGGTCCCAAGGCCACCATCCGGTCCTGGGCCAGGAATTCCTTTCAGAGGCTGAATTATACTGGGCTGAAAATAGGCCTCCAAGAGCCCCATTCCTACCCCACCCCAGTCTAACTGGCCAGGCCTCCCCAAGGCTCCTTCCTGCCCTCTTCCTGGGCTCCTCCAGACTATCCCTACTGGAAGGCCGTCTGCACTCACACGAGTGTGAAGCGAGAGGGGCCTTAATACAAAGTGTTCGCATCCTAGCTTCCCTCTTCCCAGACCTTACACCTCACTGTGCTAAGTCCATCATTCCCTCCACACCAACCCACGAGAGTCTCAGCCAGCGGGGCTGAGATGGAGCCATCGAGTGATAGAGACGTGGAAACAAAGAGACACCGAGACAGAGAAAGAAAGAATGTGCAGATCAAGATAAAGACCTGCGAGGCAGGGAGGCGAAGAGAACAGGCCGAGCAAAAGGGATGGAGAGGGAGGTGGAGGATAAAAGGGGAACTCGTGAAAAGGAGAAGAATGAGAAGACAGAGTAGGAAGAGAGAGAAATTAGAATCTGGGCAAAGAAAGAGCAGGGGCGGGATGGGGGAGAGAGAGACAGACGCTCCACGCGGCCGCGGGGGTTGGGGGCGTCCCGGGGACCCCGAGGGCGGACCGTCCTGCCGGCGCCGGGCCCCGCCGCGGCGCTCCGCGCAGCCACATTCCTCCGGGTTTCCCACACACTAGCTATCAAAGAGTCCCCAAAGCCCCAGCTTTTCCCGCACCCCTCCCCCGCCAGTGGCTGGAGAAGCTATTTTTCACCCCCTCCTGGTCTTTAATCTGTTGTGGGGAAAGAAAGCGGCTTTTGTTGGACGAGGGGCTGCGCGGGGGGCGGGGAGGGGGCGCCGGCGATTGTGTGTCCCGCAGCTGCGCGCCCGGGACCGCCGGGGGTGGGGGCCGCCGGGGCGCGGGGCGCTGGGCGGGGAGGATCGGGCAGGGCCGAGGTGGGGCAGCCGGGGCTCGGGGTGCAGGAGGGGAGGGTCGCGGCGGGAGAGAGAGTGGAGGAAAAGGCCACCCGGGCGATCGAGCCCATTGTCCTCTTGGCCCTGTTCTGCACCTGGCCCGGAGATTGGAGGAAGATGGACTTACACTGAAGCACACACAGAGAGACGGCCGCAAGCCCAGGGAAGATCACGTACTCAGGCCCGCGGCCACACCACACACTGCAACAGGCTGCGACACTCGGAGAGAGACATACACTCTCACCCAGGGACCAGACACACAACACCCCAAGACGGCCCACGTCCAGGGAGGGCGAACAACATACACTCAGGAACACACTTAAGAGACTTTAGGCACTGCCTTTTCGTTCCTAATTTAAGACACTCCCCCATTCTCCAGTATTTGATGCCTTTCTCCCTCTGGTTGGTGACCCGTCTTCAAGTTTCAAAGCATAAGTTCTGGACTCTGAGACCTTGGAAAAATCACATCACCTCACCTCTCTTAGCCTCAATGGATGTGAGGACTGAGGGAGGTAACACATGTAAACTATCTGGCTCATGGGTGGCACTCAGCAAAACTTGCTGTTGCTTGGGCCACCCTAATGAGGACACTCAGGGACAGCTGCGGCCAGCAGGAGACTCTCCTTGAGCTACAGCCCCTGCCTCAGCTTTCTGGCACTCCTGTATTTCCAGCTCACTGAAAAGCACTGACCCAGCTGGGGGCAGGGAAGCCCTTTACTCTCTGGCAGGGTCATCTCTGTCCCAGGCCAGATCCCTCCCTTCCCAACCTCCCTACCCTCCAGCCTTTGAACTGCTGCTGGGACCTAGGCCAATGCAAGACAATATCTGGACAGGGAGAACATTTGCTTTCCAAGGCCTCTTTTTGCCTTCATCTTTTCTTGCCCTGAGCCCCATCTTCTTTCTAATGCCTTTCCTGAACCCCCATGAATGGGCTCCAAATCCAATTGTTAACATCTATCTGCAACAAAGAAAGTTATGCCTGGGAGTCATAGAATCAGAATCATCCAGCACATTCTGCATTTGAGTTTTAAATCCCTCTTCTAAGTGGTTTCCCCCAAATCACTGGACTGGAGCTTAAACTCAGTACATCTTTACTAAGTACTTGCTTTCTGGCAGGCATTGTGAAAGACACTGAGACCAGGGAGACAATTAAGACTTGATTATAAAGCATATGAACTGCATGCCCCGTAAGGTGGTTGGAAGGGTTCAGTGAAATCATGAATGAAAGTGCTTGGGAAATACTCTGGGCTTTCCTGTCTGGACACCGAGCAACTCAAATGTCTCTATCTTTGTATGTATCCATGGTTGAGCAATAGGCCTGGGTTCGAATCCTGATTGTTGATGTTTTATCTTCCCCACCAGCTGTTTGGGCAAATATCTTTGAATTTCAGTATCTTTGTATAGAAAATGATCATAATAATACCAAAAAACCAGAAACAAACAAACAAAAAAACCTCTGGAGCAGACTACACAAGATAGAACGTATAAAGCCTTCAGCTCATGACAGGTCCTCAGAAAATAAACTCCCCTCCTGCCCACCCTGCCACCCTAGATGCCAAGCCAATCTTTGAATATCCCATGGTCACTGCTATGTGTTGAAGTAAGGCAGTGGTTCTCATCCTTCCTAATGCCTCCCAATGCTACGACCCTTTAATACAGTTCCTCATGTTGTGGTGACCCCCAACCATAAAATTTTTGTTGCTACTTCATAACTATAATTTTGCTACTATTATGAATCGTAATGTAAATATCTGATATGCAGGATGTATTTTCATTGTTACAAAGGGGTCACCACCCACAGGTTGAGAACCACTGAAGTAAGGGATTAGTGAACTTCAGTGTATTGTGGCTGGATGAAGCTAGGCTGACTTTGGGCTGGAAGAGGGAAAGGAAAGAAGGAACTCAGTTCCAAAGCTGACTCCTAAAAACTAGAGCAATCATTCTGTACTTTAAGAATAAAAACCTCCTAAAGCATGGACAGGAAAGTATTTGTGATGGTGGAGGGAACTTTTAAATTTCCAACAAGTTTCTAATGTTTTCTGAGTCTCTCTGCATAGAAAACAAAACAATGTTTTCCCCTAATATCCAACACTTTAGTGTCTGTCTTCCTACCTAGTGGACAGCATCCCCACACCCCTTTTCCCTATCTGGTAGAATAGGGAAAAACTCCTCTGATCTTAGTTATCTCACCAGGAAGTCCTTTAGAAGGGCAAAAGGGAAAGCATAGGTGCAAAAGGACCTAAGCCTTGGAGACCCGGGTGCAGAACTTGGATCTGCTACTTACTAGCTATGTGACCGTGGGCAAGCACATTAACTTCTCTAAGCTTCTGTCTATAAAAACGGGTCAATGAGAAAATGAGTAAGAAGGCAAACAGGACTCAACGGATGGAGATGATAATGATGTTGCTTCTGAGCTCTGAAGTAGGCAGTCTTGAAGGCCCTGATATTCCTAAGCCTATAAGGACTAGTGCCTTGGATCCAGGTGTTTCCCACATCCCCCTTCCCAGTGTTGCCCACATTTCTAAGAATAGCCTCAGCGGGAACCATTAAACTCACCTGGCACCACATATCCTAATTTTTTTTTTTTTTTTTGTAGAGACAGAGTCTCACTTTATTGCCCTCAGTAGAGTCCCGTGGCATCACACAGCTCACAGCAACCTCCAACTCCTGGGCTTAGGCGATTCTCTTGCCTCAGCCTCCAGAGTAGCTGGGACTACAGGCGCCCACCACAACGCCCAGCTATTTTTCTGTTTTGCAGTTCAGCTGAGGCAGGGTTTGAACCCACCACCTTCTGTATATGAGGCTGGCGCCCTACTCGATGAGCCACAGGTGCCGCCCTTTTTTTTTTTTTTTGAGACAGAGCCTCAAGCTGTCACCCTGGGTAGAGTGCGTGACATCACAGCTCACAGCAACCTCCAGCTCCTGGGCTTAAGCAATTCTCTTGCCTCAGCCTCCCAAGTAGCTAGGACTACAGGCACCTGTCACAAAGCCTGGCTTTGTTTTTTTTTTTGGTTGTAGTTGTCATTGTTGTTTGGAGGGCCCAGGCTGGATTAGAACCTAACAGCTCTGATGTATGTGGCTGGCACCTGAGCCACTTGAGCTACAAGCACCCAGCCCACATATCCTAATCTACAGGTGCTACGTCACATCACAGCAGTAAAAATAACTAATTAGTTCCCAAAGCACTTTCCATCCCTTAACCCCTTTGATCCTCCCAGCTGTGAGGTAGATGGATATTATTTTTCTTTCAATTTAATAGAGGAGACAACTGAGGCAGAGGTAAAGTAGGTACTCTGGGCAAGGATTTGAACCTGATATTGATTCTCAATCCATTCTGCTTCCTGGGTGTCACCTGCATGTGTCTATTCATGCAATACTCTGGGGTCCAGACTCACTGAGGGGAGAAGGTGAAACGATAACCTGTGTATGGCTGTCAAGTTCTCAGCACACTTTCACAGGCAACCTATGGACAAACAGGTACAGATGAGGAAATGCAGCATCTGGGAATGTTCTAAGACCACAGCAGACCATTTTCATGCTAATGAGAGTTTGGGGGTAGACTGGACTGGGAGTCAAATAAAGGTGGGGGTGTCTGGGTTCTGGCCACAGGCCAGCCAATGACATTCCAAGTAAACTTTGGCAAGTTCCTTAGGTCCCCAGGATCCCCATTTCTACAGCATAAATGGGAAAAAGATAGAAGCTCAATCGCAAAAAGACATCTGCAATCCTCATCATCATAACTTTGGCTTAGAAATCAACAACCCAGAAGACCCCACTACCACCACTTTAAAAAATATTAAAAACAAAAGAATATAACTTAGTAGATCTGCCAACTCTTCAAAAACTCGGAGAGCACGATCTTTTTCTCTTCTTTCTTTTTTTTTTTTTAAATTTTGGCAGAAGAAGATTCAGTTCCTGGAAATGCTTACAAAATGATTCCTGACACTGGGAGGAGATAGTTAAACAAAAAAAAAGAAGAAGAAAATATATATACATATACAGATGAAGAAAGTGGAAAGAAAGAGAATAAACGAAAAGAAAGAAAAGGAAGAAGTAAAAGAGAAAGCGGAGGAAAGACTTTAAAGGGCCCCAATTTAAGAAACATTATCAAGTTCTCAGCATCTGCAATTCACAAGCCGCTCTTGGGTCTGAGCGGTGCAGACCCCGCCCCTTTCTCGGGTGTCGGGCGTTCATTGGCGGGGGAGGCAGTCGCCGGCCGGTGACTGCCCGAGGAAAGGTTGCCTGGGACACGCATCCCTGTGTGAACGCATGACGTCCCACCCTGGCGCCAGGCTGTCTGGGGCTGAGTCTTAGATCAACACAGCTGTGGGACCGGGACCCACAGCTGGGCAAAGGAGCGGATTCCTCAACAAAAAATAGGATTGTGAGAAAAGTTCTGAAACAAAAACAGCGCAGACAAAAGCCTTAATGACATCCTTTCATAAAAATAAAAAATGCAAGAGGGGGGAAAAAGCTGGTAAAAGGAGCAGAACTGGGAACAGAAAGTTCAGAGGCGTTTGGAATAAGAGGCTGAGGCCCCGCCACCGCTAAACAAGTTGCAGAAGGCCTGAGCTAGCCTGTCCAGTCCGCTGCTGGGAAAAAGAAGTCTCCTGGGTTTAAGCTCTATTCAGTGTTCTCAACCGTAACCTGCTTTTTTCAGAATTAGAATCTTAAGAGTGGAGAGGATCCTTAAAGGTTTATTTGTTACTACCTCTCCCATCCAGCCTTTTTTTTTTTTTTTTTTTTTACAGAAAATGAGGCCCAGGAAGAAAGGAAATTTGTCCAAGGGCATACGGCAATTTATTGGCGGGAACAGGACAGAATTCTACTCGTTAATCCCACTGCATCTTTCTGCCTTCTGTCACACAGCCTGTGGGCATTTCAGACTGGAAGTACCCTGGGAAATAATAAATGTGAAGGTGATTTACAAACAATAAACCCCATATAAGCCTGAGGCATCATGGTAGGGAGGAGGATTTGGTGAGACTCAGCACCTACCACACATTTGGCCCCATGCCGGCCCCCCAAGCACCAAAGTATCTAAGAAATTAGGAGAGAGCATGATTGGGGCCTAGCATAGAAGAAAAATTCAATACTTATTGAATGAATGATGTAAATCTAATTCCTTCCATTTTATAGATGGGAAAATTAAGTCACAGGTGACTTACCCAAAGTTCACATAATTAGTAAAAAGACTTGAATGTAAATCTGCCTGGCCCTGAAGGCTAATGATTTTTCTAGAACCTCCTGGGTTTGACCATTTTGCACAAGCCACAGAAGTCTGCAAGTTAGAAAAGAAAGGATCTTCTGTTCAGTCATTCAGGAGTCCCCATTGCTACCATTTTTCTCTTCCCTTGACTAAATAGCTGGCTCTTGACTTCTGTAGCATACATAAGACTGACTTTTTTGCTCAGGTTTTCTCCTTTCTTATCTTAAGGAGGCAGATTTTTTGTTTGTTTTGAGACAGAGCCTCAAGCTATTGCCCTGGGTAGAGTGCCCTAGCTAGCCTCACAGCTCACAGCAACCTCCAACTCCTGGGCTTAAGCTATTGAGTAGCTGGGACTACAGGTGCCCGCCTCAAGGCCCGGCTATTTTTTTGTTGTAGTTGTCATTGTTCGGCAGGCCTGGGCCAGATTCGAACCCACCAGTTCTGGTATATGTGGCTGGTTCCTTAGCCATTTGAGCTACAGGCACCACCAAGGAGGCAGTTTTTGAAAACATTATTTCAGTAAGAGGGGCAGTGCCTGTGGCTCAGTGGGTAGGGCGCCGGCCCCATATACAGAGGTTGGTGGGTTCGAACGCAGCCCCCGGCCAAAACTGCAACAAAAAAAGTCGGGCATTGTGGCAGGTGCCTGTAGTCCCAGCTACTTGGGAGGCTGAGGCAAGAGATTCGGCTAAGCCTAGGAGCTGGAGGTTGCTGTGAGCTAAGAAGCCAAGGCACTCTACCAAAGACACTAAAAAAAAAAAAAAAAAAAAATTAATATTCCAGAAAGAAATTTTTTGAAACCTCTTTCTTGAGACAGAGAGCCCTGAGGTGTGATGGAAAAGAATGACGCTTTAAGACTGGCTCTGCTATTACTTATGGTGTGACACTGGACATGCCTTATATCCCCTCTCTGGGCCCTTTGCCATCCCACACTTGCCTGTCCAAATTTCACAAAAGCTTTAGATTTCTAGAGTGGGAAAGAATTTAAAATAATCACTTAGCACCATCTACTCGTTTTACTTACCAGGCAACTAAAGCCAGGTACCTGGGCTTGTTCAAGGTGACATTACAAATTACTGGCAAAGCTAGCCTGCTGAACCCATGGCTGCTGATACCCAGGCCAGCGTCCTTTCCACTATAACGGTTTGGAGACTTTACTTAGCTCTGCACTCCCATTGGCCCATTAATCAGTACCACACACTACTGCACTCTTAATTGTTTCCTGTGTTAATCTTGTCTCCCCAAATTGTGACAATCTGAAAAGCAGGAGCCACTGTTTTATGTGAAGCAACTCCATAAATATTTACTAACTGATTGATGAACAAAGCAACCACTAGGGGAAATCCCACTTGGTCATTTCCAAGATGGAAAGCAGCATCTTAAACTGCAGATTCCCAAAAGTCTTTTCCTGGGACAAGAAGACAACCAAAGAATACTGAGCTTAACAGTCCTGTTGGAAATACAAGGCTTAGCTTGTCTGTCCTCTGGTCCCTTTCCTGGTGTCTCAGATAGAGCTGGAGCAGGGCTAAGAATAATCAAGTCCAGGTGGCCTGTTCTTCCATAGCAGAAAGGAATAGACAATAAAGCAGTGAGATTGCATTGTTTTCTGCCCAGAGGTGTATGGAAAGTGGGGTGGGAAGAGTTAAAAAAGATTTGATGACCTGATGGGGAGCTTCTAAAAAGGTTTAGGTAGAAATCATTCTACCCGTTCTCCCAAATTAAAACCTTGTCCAAAATTATAATCAAACTCATCTTCAAAGCACAACTGGACATACATCTGGTTCCTTATGGAGTTTACAGGACAGAAGGCCTTCTTAGCTCTTTTTTCCCCCATGCAAAAAGCATGGACTCAGGCTGCTTGCTTCTTCCTTTTTTCTTTTTCACTGTTGCTCAAATAAAGAGTGTTCTTTGCTCAAACCCCCTTTTCCCTCCTCCTCCTGCAATCTCAGCGCCTAGCCCAAATCTGTTTTCTTCATTGTAACCTCAGCTTCACCGCAATTAATTTTTTTTCCCTCTGGTCACAAGATAATTCCTGACGCCAGTGAGTCTGGAGGTCAGACGAACAGCAAATTGGGGAACAAGGCGGCACTAATTCCTTACAAGTTTCCCTTCAAAAATCTTTTGCCTAAAAAAAAAAAAAAAAAAAGCTTCTTTGCTATTCAGGGATTTATGACCTCGGAGAAGATGTGGGTTCGGACCCACAGTGTTGGGCTAAGGCCTGACTGACAGGGAGCAGGGGAGCTCAAACATCTGGGCCACTGCCAAGAACAGGCAAATTTTTAAAGTTAATGGCTTGGAGTGATTTTTTAAATCCTTGCTGGCTTAGAGGCCCGCCTCTCCCCGGTATCAGCGCTTCCTCATTCTTTGAATCCGCGACTCCGCGGTCTTCAGCGTCAGACCAGCCAGAGGCAGGCTGTTTGTAATTTAAGCGGGCTGTGAACGCCCAGGGCCGGCAGGGGCGGGGCCGAGGCGGGCTGTGCTGCATAAAGGGGCGTGGCTTCGAGGAGGGCTCTATAAGTACGCGTCGAGGTGAGCGTGAGCGCATTGCAAGCTAATTCTAGGGTTCTGTGGATTTTTTTCGTCTTGGTGGCATTTCCGACATTATTCCCCAACATGAAGGCTTTGAGCCCGGTGCGCGGCTGCTACGAGGCGGTGTGCTGCCTATCGGAACGCAGTCTGGCCATCGCGCGGGGCCGCGGCAAGGGCCCGGCGGCCGAGGAGCCGCTGAGTTTACTGGACGACATGAACCACTGCTATTCGCGACTGCGGGAACTGGTACCCGGAGTCCCACGAGGCACACAGCTTAGCCAGGTGGAAATCCTGCAGCGCGTTATCGATTACATCCTCGACCTGCAGGTGGTCCT
This sequence comes from Perodicticus potto, assembly GCA_963574655.1. Classification (NCBI taxonomy): domain Eukaryota; kingdom Metazoa; phylum Chordata; class Mammalia; order Primates; family Lorisidae; genus Perodicticus; species Perodicticus potto. The sequence goes on from CAUYRH010044333.1 coordinate 16,335, forward strand.
GGCCGAGCCGGCCCCTGGACCCCCAGACGGCCCGCATCTCCCCATCCAGGTGCGCTTGGTTGCCAGGGTGGGACTGAACGCCCGGGTCGGGATGCTGCGGGACCCCCCATACCTCTTGATTGCGTTACGTAATTATCTGCTCTTCTATTCCCTTATCAGACAGCGGAGCTCGCTCCGGAACTTGTGATGTCCAACGACAAGAGGAACTTCTGTCACTGACCTGGCCGTCCTGGCACCTCCAGGTGAGTATTCTCACCTTCTGGGAGAGAGGGAAGTTTAAACGGCAAATTCTACAATTGGCAGATCTTTTAAAGGATTGACGCCCCCTGGTTTAGGGAACTTAACAGAGGGACAAACGATTAGGCCATGGTCACACCAAATGAATGGCAGAATCAATTTCCACCCAATGTGCATTTAAGTCTTAAATGCACGTCGCCCTTGCCTTCCCCCAGTGGCCAAAGATCCGGAAAAGTACGCGCGGGTGCGACTAAATAAAATAGTCTTTCTGTTTGGAGTTGTAAATGGAGCTGTGTCTTCCTCAACCCCCTCCCAACTAGTGTCAATTCTAAGGGGGAGGGGTAGTGCAAGCTCCGCCTGTGGTCTTTGGCGCCAATTGGGTGGGGACGGCGTGGGGCGCGGAGTTATCAGCTGGAGGTAGAGACCAAGTTTCCTCCCTGGCGCCGGCTAGTCTGCGGACGGCCCCCGCCTCGGCGCGCTCGGCGGAAACTGACTGCTCCCTGGTCTTTTCTTCCTCGCCCAAGAACGCAGGTGCTGGCGCCCGTTCCGCCAGGGACCCCAGGAACCTCTCCGGCCGGAAACTCGAGGGCATGGATGGGCCCCAACCCTCGCCCTGCCCACTTGACTTCCCCAACCCCTGCCTGGAGGCTAGAACTGGTGCCCGGGAGAGGACTGTGAACTTGGGTGGCCTGAAGAGCTAGAGCTAGTTTTGGCCACCAGCTGGGCAGCGTCGCCCAGCCCTCACCCCACCCCTAAGTGTTAAGGACTGTCAGACTATGTGTGTGTGGCAGGGGGGTGGCTACTCTCCCAACTCTGCCAAGGTGACGGTAGAGTTGGTCTTCTGGTCTCCTTGGAGAGGCTCTGTTGTCCTGATTTATGAACTCTATAATAGAGTATATAGCTTTTGTACCTTTTTTGCAGGAAGGTGACTTTCTGTAACAATGCGATGTATATTAAACTTTTTATAAAAGTTAACATTTTGCATAATAAACGATTTTT